>JAPFFP010049327.1:0-54802 GCA_026153255.1 Solanum medicagineum
ATCCGAGGCTGGATATGCGATCAACATGAATAATTGAGTGGGAGAATGGTCTCGGTTGATTTTTAGAGTAATCGGATAAAAAGATAATTTTATGATACAAAACCGAATTCTAGTGAGAGTGCGTGACAGGTGTGTGACGCACACCTACCATGAACACACACTTAGATTTGGTCCTAATATTTTTTATGAGATTAAAGAACTTGATCGAAGAATTTTCGGCAAAAATAATCTCAAAACCATCAAGTCCGCATGGCGTACTAGCCCATCCCAGGCAAAATTTTTTTAGTTTTTCGTGAGGGGTATTCCAAACCTTTCCCAACTTCTCCTAAACTTAAAAAATAATCTAAATTTGTCATTTTGAGCGTAAAAGTGGTTTTAATCCCCATTCCTAAGCCTTTCTAAGTTCTTGAAAAAGACGAGGGGTAAAGAGAAGAGAACAGGAACATATATTTGAAGAGTTTGAGGAGAGTTCTTCAAAGTTGATTGTCAAAAACTTCACAGCAGGTATGTAAGGCTAAACTAAAGCATGGAATTGTACTTCCATGTGTCCCATTGATGGCAGTAGAGGAGTTGAGAGTCCAATGAGTCTACATACATCATTCTTGAATATTTTCGTAAAAGTTACATGCACATTACATTTATTTTCATATGTTGATGGTCATCATAATGATTTCCTAAATTATATACTTTTGATGAGTTATTGTATGACCCTATATGTTATTTTGTGAAAGCATGGATGAATGACCATTGGGTTGGAGTGTAGAGCCTTGACTTGAGTATGTTGATTGTAATCTTGGTGTGAGTATGAGATTGAGTTAATTCAGCTTGATGGTCACATGAGTTTTCATAATTGAGGTTAGAATTTTGTCATATTGACTTCTTCTTAATGATGATCTGAGTCCTTGGGCTCTTAAATGAGCACTGAGTTGATGAGTTGATTGAGATGTTAGGCTAACAGGCTCATTAAGTTGAGTTATTGAGTTGATGAGAGTTTCTGTGAGACTATTTGAGATAAATGAGAGCATCCATGAGGCTAATTGAGATGATCGATTGAGATGAAGAGTTTTATGAGCATTGAGTCTTGGGAAGAGTATCGAGCATCAAAATGATTAAGATTAAATCTAAACGCGCTCATTAACTATTTTGCCAAACCTAGGTGAGGATTAGGACCATTACATTGAGGTTCCCTATTATGTTAAAGTCCCTTGAAGCAATAGAGGACTTGTTGAGGCTAGAACCCTAGTGGATCTGATTTGTTCTTTACTGGCAAGTGTGAAATAGCTATGGAAACATCAGTAAGATTGTTGTACAATCACAGGCTCATAAGTTATTGTTGTTAGATAAGAAAAATTCCTAGATAGGTCTCACACTGATGGAAAGTGGTTCGTTTGGGGACTATCAGTAGTCTCTAAGTACCGGCCACTGATGTGCTCCCAAATATAAATTTTTGATTCTTAAGATGTAGGATTCTGTGTTTTCTCAATGCGACTTTAGTTGTTTTTATGTTTAGATTTACAGGATTACAGGTTGGCCATGATTTAGGGAAACATTGCAGAAGTTGCGGGCTTTTGTTGTTATACGAGACCTTATACAAGTCGTAGATAATTCTACGAGTCATAAAGGTGTTTTGTGAGAATTTCCAGTGTGTGGAAAATAGCTGAAGTTAAGGTCTACATGGCATGCATACGAGTCGTTGAGAAAGATATGAGTTGTAGAATACCTTTTGTACCCTGAGGATTAGAGAAGTAGACTTGTAGGAAATTCAGTAGACAAAACCCCATTTACGGGTCGTAAGCCACTTTACGAGTCATAAAGTGTGTCATAGAAGAGAATTCCAAAATTCCTGTAGCTGATTATGAGACATCAACTACATGCCATAGAAGACTTTATGGGTAGTAGAGTGTTGTAAAGACCCCAAAAAGTGCCCGAAAATGCGCCTTGGAAGTACTTAGAATCGTAATTTCCATATATCTCAAAATTCGTGCGTTATTATCTGACTTCATATTCTCATTCAGGGGGTTAAATTAAGTGGGAAATGGGTCTAACCCCAATTTTGGAGCAACTATAACAAAATCTGAATTTTCATAGTGAGCTCAGAAATAGTGTTAGTGCGTGTTCTTAATGCGATGTGCCCCTGTTTATTTTGGTTGTCCAGTTTATAATGTTAGTCCAAGACTTTTAAGTCTTGGGCCTAAGCCTTCTCACATGTGAAAGTACCTACACTTAGCCATATTTTGTCTTCATATCATACAAGACAATCCCCAATACTCACTCAAACACTTAGGCTTATATTTCTCTAAAATTTGAAGCGTGAAAACCCTCTCCGGATCTTAAGGAATTCAACCAAGCATCAAGTCTCCATCGCTAATCTTCATCAAGTTCATCTCCAAAGCTAAGGTATGTTGATTACATTCATGGGTTCCTTTCACCCATGATGCCCAAGCTTCCTTTTCTTAAAAATTGCATGATTTAAGGTTATTTTACAAATGGTTCTTAATTATTATGAAAGTCATTGCTCACTACGTTGGGGTTTATGAAATTGTGACTGTTTCACTATGTTTTGGGCTATAAATCTAAGATCTATTGTGAGATTTGATGTATATTGCTTGAGGGTGTTACCAAGTATCTATTGATGGTTTTACATTGGATTTTCTATCATGATAATACTCTTGAATTGCGTGGTTTTATCCTAGCATTACACACCCGTCAAGTGTTTGATAAATGCCTTTTTAAGGATTTTTTTGAGTTTCGATGATCTATTGGTTGCGTTATGATTGAAGTGACTCCATGATATTATGAACTTTCTAAAGATTTATTTAAATCATGAATACATTGATGATGTTGTAGGCTGGATTAAGCTTCTTTCTTAAGATTATGCCTCGTGTGAGCCTTTGATGTTGATGTTGTTGAAAGGGGTAATGTTGATGACGAACCATTCTTATGATTGAACTTAGGATCATCATTTGAGGTCAATAATGTTGAGAACTACTCGTGACATATCTCTATGTTTATTGCAGTTATTAAAGTATGATTATCTCATATATTCCATGGGATTAGACTTAATATCGAGATTACTAGAGGTGAGTTCTGAAGTCCTAAAATTACGTTCCACCATAGGTGAAGGGATTAGAGGTGAGTCCCAAATCTCTAAGAGGTGAGTACCCTGAATATGAGAGCTTGAGGCGAGTACCCAAGTCCTGGTTTGAGTAAAGTAACCGAGTCCAAGAACTAGAGGCAAGTACCTGGTTCACCTAAGGGTTAGTAGATCCACTTAGACATTAGGAAGTTCACCTTGGCAAGTAACTTTCCCTCTTTCCTTTGATGTGGGGTTGACATCAGGATTCCGAGTTGTAGCTCGCTTGGTCTTATTTTATGTTGGTTGAGGTTTCTTCCCACACTTTGTATTATAAACTATACAAGTTGATTTGTATTATAAGCATGGTTTTACTTCAAACATCATTCTTACATGTCATATTGTAAGTGTGTTATTCATTGCTTATGATTATGCATTTTGTTTATGACGCCTATCTCTTATTCCATTGCATCCTACGCACATAGTACATTCAAACGTACTAACGCATACTCTATGCCAACATGATGTCACCATGTAGGAACCGATGCACCGCTTGATCATCTTCCTCCTGTACGTGGCTAGTACGATTGCCTCTCAAGCTTGTTGGAGTCCTCCCCGGGGATGTTGCTTATGATCTCTTGTTATGTACTAAAGCTATGTTTCTTTTATTTTTATATTGACTATGTGGGTGAGCCTAGTTTTTTATCGTGGCCCCTGCTCTTTTCTATGTAGTAGAGGTGTTGTTGGACGTGTTATGTATCTATGCTATGTGTCTTGACTCTCTTGTTTGTTGATGTTATGATATGGAAGTTTACCCTTGGTCCCTATTCCCTTATTTATGCTTATCTCTCGTTGTCATTTTAATTGCTTCCGTGACTATGGATGTGTAATGATATGCTATGAGGCTTGTTTGGGGTTCGTTGGGGTTACGCATTCGCCGGTCACGTCTAGGCCCTAGGCTTGGGTCATGACAAATATCCTATCATAGCACTAGGTTGTTAGATCCCTGGAGTCCAACACACTGCCTTAATTAGAGTCTTATTCATGGGTGTGTTGTGCACCACATCTATGAATAGGAGGCTATGAGGCATTTTACGAAATGTTTCCTTTCTTTATGTTCTAATTCGCTTTATATAGTTGAAGTAAGTTTTTCTTCCTAACGATTGTTCTTTGCTATGCTAGATTGTGCCTAAAACAAGAGAAAGAAGAGCTCGCTCTCCCGAAGAACAACCAATTCATGTAGAATCCCGGAATGCCCTTATTATGTTAGCTCGAGTTGTGGCTAATCAACCCTGCCAAGCGGCCTAAGCCTCTCACGCTTGTACTCCAGCATCTCGAGTGAGGGACTTTATGAGGATGAATTTGCTGGAATTTTATGGATCTAAGGTAGATGAGGGCCCTCACGAGTTCATTGATGAGGTGTACAAGATATTGATGAGGTGTATCTATCCTCTTCCTCTGAGGATAGATAGAGGAAGAGTCCTCCGTCGCACCATCATCTTCATCTGCACAGGATGCTCTCGCTAACCATTGGTACATCAAGGGCATAGAGGAGATCAATAGAGAGGGCATACATCCGAAAGAGTAGGGAAAGCTTACCCATTCTATCTACGAGGAGTCTGGAGTGATAACTGACGGACTTAGCCGTGTCCCCAATCACTAGGACTCGATGATGTGGTATGGGCTTCAGTGGTTGATAGAGTCTCTTGGATGATACCCCCGACTATGGTGAGGGTGTTTATGCATAATATGCAGCCACCATCTGGCTTACAATTCCCAAGGGGAAGAAATCCCTCACGCAGCCCAAGCTTACAGAGACACGAGTGAGGCCTCAGTGGGTCGACATTTCAAAGGAGACTATCTGTCGCATGTTATTTAGTCCTGAGTACCATGCCTCCAGATCCACAGAAGAGTTTGATTATAGGATTGGGCATGCTCAGAACCCGCTTATTATGAAGGATCTTGAGCAACAAGCCATATTTTTGAGATGGGTGGCAAGGTTCATTCAAGAGTAGGGTCCGAAACCTGCTTGGGTTACCACTCATACGGAGCCTATCGTCGAGGCTTCGCTTAGCTTGCCCTCCAAATTCTGGTGGCCTATTTTTCTGTCAAGCATTTGGCTAGCCTTGGTTGATAATACTTTGATGCCAGAGCATGCAGTTTTTGGGTTGCCAGCATCTTAACTAACTATGATATTAATTGAGCCCGCCTCATCACAAGCAGATACATGAGGCCACATTGAAGAGGGCCACTTTCATCCCTTTCCCGTGTTTGATCTAAAGGATCTATTTAGAGTCTAGGGTTGAACTACTATACTAGCTGGACTAGATGGTTGAGGCAAAGCACACTTTGGAGCCCAGCCTAATCAAGGCTAATGAGAACTTGGTGGTACTTTGGCCAGCACAACCTCCACCTATGCCAGAGATGTTCGCCGTAGCGCTACCGCATAAGAGTTCTGATATTGATAATACCACTACTACTTCTACTACTGTAGAGAGGCTCTCGCAACATGAGGTAAATAAGGAGAGGGTGCCCACTATTACTGTTCCTGCACAAGAGGCCACTAATTCATAGCCTACTATCACGGGCATGATTTCTGTGTCCGCCACTTATATACAGGTTAGGACTTTTTTAGCAAATTAGGTGATGGTCCGACAGGCAATTTTGAACTCAGAGACTCAGATCCAGGCATCATGATCGTTACTATTCAGGACCGTATTTCTGTCGTGGATGCCTGCATCGGCGCCTTTGAGGAGAGGGTACAAAAGAGATTGGCCGAGGCTTGGCCTTCAGAATTTTTAGCCATACAGAAAGAGATCCAGCATCTCAGGGCTGACATGATAGCATCACTAGTGGCACTAGTCAGACTACCAGAGATGATATCTCTGGTGCCGATGTTAGACTTATTTGCTCCTAATGAGCCTACCCATTCTTCCCTCGAGAAGAGACCTTGCATGGATTACGATCTAGAGGACTGATATGTACATGTGAGGAGGTCAGAGGGGAGCATTTTGATCGTCCTGATGTGTTGTCAAAATACAACACTTTTGGTACCTAAAAATTAGGATTTAGTGTGTTCTCAATGTGATATTCATGGTTTTTATGTGTTTTTGTTTAGCGTTGCAGGAAAGAATGTTGGCATGACTTTATGGAAAAACTACAGAGTTTTTTAGTTTTTGGCAATTTACGAGACCCTCTACGAGTCGTAAAACAGTCTATGAGACGTAGAGGTAGTTTTGTGAAAGTTTCTAGTGAAGGTTAAGATCTGAAGTTCAAGTCCATGAGACATCTATACCAGTCGTTGAGCATTCTATGAGTCGTATAGATATGTTTCGGGAAGATTTCCAGAGAGGGATAATTTGAAGCAATTGAAGCCTACGAGTCTAAATTATGAGTCATAAATAATTTTATGAGTCGTGAAGATAGTTCGTAGAAGTGGAGTCAAAGATCCCAAGAGCTGATTATGAGACCCCGATTACGACTCGTAGAAGCCTCTATGAGTCATAAATAAGATTCATGGAGTCCGCTAAGCAGGTTTTATATTTTATTAAGAACTTAATTATAATTACTGTAAATAGTATTTTCAGATTATTTTCCATATAAAGCTATCAATTACATTATAATTAGGGTTAGAATACAATACTTAGAGAGAAAATCGAGAGAATTCACTTGTGAATTAATTTGATCTTCAAATCTTGTGATTCTCAATCAATTTTGGATTTGCTTGATTCTCAATTTAATTGGGTATGTGTTTAATTATGTTTTCTCAATTCATAATTTTTTTCACCTACCTATAGCATGAGTAGCTTAATCCACAACTTAGTGTTATGGGAACCATGAAGATCTAACCAAATAAACCCCGGTAATTTGCGATTCTTGGAATGGGTATTTGAATGTATTAATCAATTCTTTTCGTTTTGCATGTTTTCTAGTGGTGGCCAACATTAGAACTCACCTATTATTGCCTCCTTGGTCAAGGTGGTAATGAATAGGAAAAGAGAATGATTAACAAGATTCGATGATGTGTTCTCGTCTAATAAACTGAACTAGACCAAGGGGAGGTTGACTGGGACTATAGGTAATGGTTAGTGTTGCACACTATGGAGATGGGCCTACTCACATAGTGAAATTAGCCTCTCACCTGGACAAAAGGGTTTGGTGAACTTAAATTACCATCCTGTATGCTATACTCTAGTCAAGAATTGGCTTATCCAGTGTTATTAAGGTGGTGAATCATGGGGAACACAATATCCAAGTTGCTGTCTAATTATTGATCTCCTCTGTTATAGTTAGTGTAGTTTGTTTTCTTATTGATTACTTCAACCATCACCCCCTTGGCGAATTGAGTTGATTAATTAATTGAATTTCTTATTGGTGAATTGTTATGTCTCTGTATTCTCTGTTGGATTCAACCCTAAGCCTGGTTAGGTTTTATATTTGACAACGACTGCTTTATCCTCTAAAAAAGAGCTGTAATGTTGGCGTGATCAAAGATTATGGCACTATTGCTAGGGAATAAGGCTAGACTTATTTGAATTCACTAGTAATTATAATTGGAGTGTTAATCCTTAGTTCCCTTGTATTTTACTTTTTTTTTTCTTTTTATTTTTGTTTCTTTGCAGGGTATATTACTAGTGTTTTCCCAACACTAGGAGTCAAGGCAATCCCTTAACTCCACTCGATCCTGAGAAGAATTACAAGAAAAAAGGCCCAATAAAATGCCAAGAATGCAGCTAAAGCAACTTTGAATCGAAACAACAATGATGATGATGGGAATGAAAAACCCACCTCTTTTGGAGAATATTCCACAGCCTTGGGATTACAATTACAATGCTTATTAGTGAATCAATATAGGTTAAATCTTATGGCTATAGATGTGACGAGAGCTATTATGTTGCCACTACTACCAGAAGACATAAAGTTCATAGTCTCTGGTAGGTTACTTCAGATGCTGCAGAACCATGGGCTATTTACGGGCCTACCATCAGAGGATCCGCATAGCCACTTGCACAATGTTGCATTTGTTTGTAAGAGTGTGATGCGGACACAAAATCTATCTATGGAAGTTGTGGGACTTCATTATCTCTTACTTGAAATGTTGCATTATGTCTATCTAAGCCCCTACAGAGTTCAATCACTAGTTGTGCAGTTGCAGAAGGCCTTTTTGGAGAGGTACTTCCCTAGATTGAAGAAGCTCAAATTGAAGGATCAAACCAACAACTTTGAGCAACTTGCTGGTGATTCTATAAGTATAACTTTGTAATGGTTTACTAAGCGTTTGTAGAGTGTCCCTAACCACAAGATAGTTGATGATGCCTTGGTGGAGATCTTCTACCGTGCCCTTTATGAGAATAGTCAGGCTTGTGCTGACACTATTATGGGGGGTATGTTTCTAGATCAACCATTTGCAAGGATTATAGAGCAAATGGAGCAAGTGGTCAAGATGAATAGTGCATAGGGGAAAATACGATAGAGCTTCCACAAAGGGTTCATATGCTGTGAGTGTTGGTTCAGAGAAATCCAAACTTAATAAGGAGATTATGCAACAACATGCTCTACTACGCACAAACATGGATGTGGTTATCAAGTAAAACCAAGAAAGAGTGAATGTGGTAGTTCACCAACCTCCACTTGCACCCATGTACGAGGAGCCTTATTTTGAAGAGGATGTTTGTTTTGAAAATGATCAGACGGGGGGTATCGAGACCAACACCCAAGGGTCCAATCAGGACTATTGGCGCCAAAGTCAAAGAAACCAAGGTCGGAACAACGATAGAGATGGAGCTTATAGAGACAATCGAGGTGGTTATGTTTTTCACGACCCAAGCCTAGGGCCTAGATGTGAAACGGTGAATGGGAACCCAAAGGGACCCAAACAAGCCTCTTAGCATATGTATCACACATCCTTGGTCGCGGAAGCAAAGTAAACAATAACAAGAGATATATAAAATGGGAAGTGGGGCTAAGGGAAGTCTTTGAATATAAACCAAGCACAGGAGTCAAGCTCATAGCATAATAACATCATGATATCCAACAAACACCTCTAAACTTGAATGGAGTGATGGCCAAGACACTTTCCGAGTTCACCCTCACAATGTCAAATGTTCAACACAAAGAAGTCTTAAAATAGCATGAAAAGTAGATAGTGTCCTCGAACATGAGGACTCACCAATCTTGTCTTTGAATTATCTCAATAGCCACATAGAGGATGATCAAGAGGAGCTCCAGTACCTACATAGTGATGTCATGTAGGAATAAAGTATTCGTTAGTATGTTTTAATGTACTATGTATGTAGGATGCAATGCAACAAGACATAAGCCAATATACACAAATAGTAATAAGCAATAGATAAGTGAGAACTCAATCTAGCATGCATGGTGCATGGTCAATGCTTAAAGTAAAACATGCTTGTAAATCACTCAACTTGCATAGAACATAACATATGTGTGGGAAGAGACGTTAACAGACATGAGTAAGACCAAGCGAGCTACAACTTAGAAACCCGATGATTACCCCTTATCAGTAAAGTGGTGGTCTACTTGCCAAGTTAAACCATACCTCACCTTACGGGAGCCTGTCCAATTTCGCAGAAGTAACCCTCTTTACGGGAACTTGTCCCTTTTCGGGGTGGATTTCATGATAAACTGCACTAAATGTATCCAATATTATAGAAAGGGTAAAGTATAATCTTATGTTGGCACATACTTTATGGAAAGGAGTTTGGACCCTTAAAGATAGTCCACGCCAACATCCAATCCATCGATGCTAAATCTAACCCCATGAAATACATGAAATAATAATAGATTTAATAACTTGTAAGAAACATGAAAACATGACATGAGTAGCTCTTACACATGCTTGACCTCTAATGGTGAGCCTAACTTGAAACACTAGATTATAATAATAATACATGAACCCTTGCTTTAACATGAATGGCTCACAAGAGGTAAAAAAAAAGTCTTGAAAATAGGGCTAAGCTTCATGCTAGCATTATCATACATAATTTCATGAATTCATAACAATCATTGTAGCCCACATTCATCATGAAGTCACTTGACTTTTAAAACATGTAAATAACTTGAGAATTCTGGACTTGACATTTTATCAAACACTTGGTAGGCACATATGAGTACATGTTCCAATCATGCAAAGTGCAAGAGCATAGTTCATGAAATAGTGAAATTAATGCATCTTAAAGTCATGTAAATCAATCCACCAACATCATGGTAAAACCCCATCATGGGTAGCTTGTAAATCATATCCAGACATCACAATAGTTCATAGATTTCATAACTTTAAGCATGTACTGTCTCAATAGACAAGGATTTATTCATAGTAGAAGCTCAAAATAGATATTCATGCGTAATCAACAATATCTGACAAAACCCCAACATATTCCATGCTTATATTTCATAATAATAGATACCCATCAGTAGTACAACTTGAAATCATGCAATTTTCACAAAATAGGAAGGTTAGACTCCATGGGTGAAAGGACCCAATGGATGAAACCCACATACCTTAAACTTGGGTTTTCTAGATGTAGATTTGAAGGAGACTTGAAGCTTGAATCGAGTTTTCGAGATCTGGAATAAAGCTTGAGACACTTGAATTTGGATGGGAATCTTGATAAAATGGTTGAGACGTTTTAGAGAGGGTTTTTGAGTGATATAGAGTTTAAAAATGGCAAAGTATGGGTAATTTCTTGCTTAAGTAGGTACGGGCTTTGACCCCAGCACCCTTGGCTGAAATAGGAAAAATATGGATGTGATAACATTGCTCCGCGATGGGTCCACCTCACGGAGCTATCTCATAGTGTCACTATTTTCGAAATGGGTCTTTTAAAATCTAGGTTATACAAATTTTCCACTCAAGTTTGCCCCCTAATCAAGAATATGAAGTTCGATTTTCGATATCACAAAACAATTTTGAGGTATATACAAATTACGATTATGGACATTTCCAAAGCACATTTTTGGGCATCACAATATCTCCCCCTTAGGAGCATTCATCCCTGGATGTCAAATAAACATATATAAGAGAAGTAATCATGAAGATTTCAGCCCGACATGAATGCGACAAATACACTTAAACATTATTTTCAAGAATCTCTATTTGAATGCCAAAAATCACATTAAACTTGTTACCATGAATAGGAATTCATGAAAAGTGACATGAGTGCTGAAACTTAAGTCTTGAAATCATAAATAGGACTTAATTTTTTACCTTAAACTTGAGTAGAATTAAAGAGGTATGAATATAACTTCTTCAAGTCTGTTTCGGCTTCCCATATGACATTTTCAACATGTTGATTCCTCTGAAGGATCTTAATGGATAAAATATCTTTGCTTCTCAATATCTTGACTTGTCTATCAATTATTTCCATCGGGACCTCCTCATAAGTCAAATTATTTTCTACAACACCCACAACATCCAAGGGCACTATGGCACTTGGGTCAGCCACACACTTTCTCAACATGGGTACCTGGAAGACCGGATGAACCATGTCCATCTTCATAGGGAACTCCAACTCATATGCAACCCTACCCACTCTCCTCAAAACTTTATAAGGACCTACAAACCTTGGGCTTAACTTTCCCTTCTTGCTAAACCGGACCACACCCTTCATGGGTGAGCCCTTCAAATAGACCCAATCACCAACCTTAAAATTTAGATCTATTTTTCTCATATCTAAGTAGGAGTTTTATCTACTTTGGGATCTCTTCAATCTCTCCCTAATCAACCTCACCTTCTCCAAGGCTTCGATGGCCAAATCCGGACCTAGCAAAGCCATCTCCCCCACTTCAAACCTCCCACTAATACACTTCCCTCAAGTGTCTATACATCTTTGTAGAACCGGGGTGAATGGAATAGGATGAATTATGGGCCTCATTCAAGATCAATTCTTTCAAATAATCTACATTTGGCACACACAGTCTACTTTGGTACCTAAGGGCACCATCTCTCCCTTCGGAGAAAACCTCCACTTTACCATCTCTCACCAAGACCTTCAACTCTAACAAGGTGGGGTTACGATCTTGTTTTGCCTTTTACCTCCTTAATCAAGGAAGATTTAGAGACATAAACAACCACTACACCCCCATTATCAACTTCATCCAACCTAAACCCTAATCTAGCCAACCTGTGAACCTCTTTAGCCACATCTTTGCCACCATCATCAACATGATCTAGACTGCCCATAGACACCCTACTTAGAGCATCGGTCACAACACTAGCCTTGCTGGGGTGATAATGCCATTCATATCATAATCTTTAAGGATCTCTAACCACCTTGTTTCTGTCAAGTTAAGATCTTTTTGGGTGAACACATATTGGAGACTCTTATGGTCGGTAAACACATCAACATGAACCCCATATAAGTAGTGACACCAAATTTTCAAAACAAATACTACGCCTGCCAATTCAAGATCATGGGTTGGATAATTATTCTCATGCACCTTAAGTTACATAGAGGCATACGCTATCACCTTACCACTTTGCATCAAGACACACCCCAAACTAATTCTTGAGGCATCACAATATGTAACAAATCCTTCCAACCCTTCCAGTAGAGCCAAGATAGGAGTGGAGACAAGTTTCTCTTTCAAAGTTTGGAAACTCTTTTCACACTCATCGGTCCACACGATTTTTGCCTTCTTTTATGTCGATATAATCATAGGAGAAGCGATAGAAGAGAAACCATTTACAAACCTCCGGTAGTAACCTGCCAATTCTAAGAAACTTCTATTGTCTGATGGAGGCAAAGCTTTAGGCTAATTTCTAATCACCTCCGTCTTCTTAGGATCCACCTTAATGCCATTACCCGACACCACATGACCTAGAAAGGCAACCTCTTTCAACCAAAACTCACACTTTTCATATTTAGCATACAACCTCTCCTCTCTCAAGATTTGCAACACTATCCTCAAGTGATCTATATGCTCCTCCTAAGTATCGCAATAAATCAAGACATCATCAATACAAACCACCACAAACAAGTCAAGGTAATGTTTAAAGACCCTATTCATGAGATCCATAAATATAGCCGGTGCATTAGTCAACCTAAAGGACATAACGACATACTCAAAGTGCCCATACCTAGTTCAGAAAGTCGTCTTAGGAATGTCACGCTCCCTCACTTTCACTTGGTGATACCCGGACCGAAGATCAATCTTAGTGAAGTGACTAACTCCTTGAACTTGACCGACAAAGTCATCGATCATTGGTAGAGGGTACAAGTTCTTTATGGTGACTCTATTAAGTTGTCGGTAATCAATGCACATTCTAAGAGAACCATCCTTCTTATTCACAAGCAATACTGGTGCACCCCAAGGTGACTTACTAGGCCTTATAAAACCCTTTTCTAATAAATCCCTCAATTGTTCCTTCAACTCTGCCGGGATCATATGGTAAGGGGGAATAGGAATGGGTTGAGTATCGGGAAGGATGTCTATACCAAAATTTATTTCCCTTTTGGGATGAGCACCAGGAAGCTTATCGAGAAAGACATCAAGAAACTCATTACCCATCGAAACTAGCTCAATAGGAAGGACTTTGGACTCAAAATCCCTAACCCTCACAAGATGATGGAGAAAACCCTTAGAAATCAACCTTTGGGCTTTAAGAGAAGAAATGAATCTACCCTTGACCACCACATTACTATTTTTCCACTCAAGAACGGGCTCATTAGGGAGTTGGAATTTAATCCTACGTGCTCTGCAATCAATAGAAGCATAATATGCATGCAACCAATGCATCGAAAGAATGACATCAAAATCCCCCCATATCTAATTCAACAAAGTCACAAGGAAAGATATAAGGCAAAATGAACACGGGACAATTTCTATAGATTGTTCTAGCAACAACGGCCTCACCAAGGGGGGTAGACGCTTTATAAGGTTTACGAAACAATTCAGGACTAACATGATGCTTTTTGGCAACGAAAGGAGCAAAAAAGAAAGGGTGGCACCCGGGTCTTTCAATGCGTACACATCAAAATCAAAAACGTGTAACATACTTTTGAAGCACCATGCCAAGACTAGTGACCCCTAAAGGGGTATGGTTGGTAGCGTCATCATTCATCCTCATAGTTCCTAGAAACCCATACATAACTTCTCGACTTACGATTCTTTGCACCATACTCGAAACATGCTCTTGAGTTGGCCAAACAATCTCCTAGATGGAACCTCTAACAATTGTGGCACGTAGGAGAAGCTTGAACACCAATACCCTTGTTTTTTCTTTGAGCATATGGACAATCAACAACCTTGTGTCCTATATTGCCACACCAAAAGAATGCGCCTGTGCTCCTCCAACATGTGTCATAATGATTTCTCCCACACTTCAAGCACCTAGGATGGGTCACTCTACCATTGCCACTAGGCTTAGCTTATGGAAGCCTACCTTAAAATTCAGCCCTTCTCCTCCCTTCCTTTGAGGCTACAAGGCAATATCCCATCTTATGTTCAACACCGCCACACTTGAAACATCCCCCAGTTCCTGCCAAACACTTCCCTTGATGCTTTTTGCCACACACTTAACAATTGACAAAATGGATCCTTTCCTTGTCGTACTTGGGCACCGGTAGATTAGTAGAAGATAAGGCACCACCAACTCTGGCCCTCTTAGTCTTCCTTCCCTTCCTCTTTCCCCATGAAGTCTCGGAAGTACCACTTGCTGATTGAGCTGAGAGGTTACAACGTTGGCCAATAAACATAAAGCATTACGAACCTCCGCATTTGACATGTCACCATTAGGAACCCCCAAGTGAGAGATGGTCACCACCTTGTCCACCACCCTGAATAGCTTGAGACATTTTATGAAATGTAATGATTAAGAATGAGAAATAAGCCTTAGAGGACCTAGCTCTACCACACGACTTAGATCATGAAGAAGGGAACATTTCCTAACACTCCTCAATGCCTCTTACATATAGTTGTGGTGAGCCTTACAACTATGAACAAGACACTAATTGACATGGTGTGTTTGATTCTGTGGACATTAAAAACCTAGATCCATAATACCAAGTTTTTCATGACCCCAGCCTAGGGCCTAGATGTGACACGACAAATGGGAACCCAAAGGGACCTAAACAAGCCTCTTAGAATATCAATCACACATCCTTGGTCGCAGAAGCAAAGTAAACAATAACAAGAGATATATAAAATGGGAAGTGGGGCTAAGGGAAGTCATTGAATATAAACCAAGCATAATAGTCATGCTTATAGCACAATAACATCCTGATAGCCAACATACACCTCTAAACATGGAATGGAGTGGGGGCCAAGAAACTTTATGGGTTCACCCTCATAATGTCAAATGTTCAACACAAAGAAGTCTTAAAAAATAGCAACCCTCAAACTTGAGGACTCACCTAGCTTGTCTTTGAAGTATCTCACTAGCCACATGGAGGATGATCAAGCGGAGCTCCGGTCCCTACAGGGTGATATCATGTAGGCAGAAAGAATGCGTTAGTACATTTTAATGTACTAAGCATGTAGATGAAATGCAATAAGACATTAGCCAATATACTCTAAATGCACAGTAATGAGCAATAGATAAGTGAGATCTCAATATGGTATCATGGTCAATGCTTGAAGTAAAACATGCTTGTAAATCACTCAACTTGCATAGAACATAATACATGTGTTAGAAGAGACCTTAACCGACATGAGTAAGACCATGCGAGCTATAACTTGGAATCCCGATGATTACTCCTCATCGGTACAAAGGTTGTCTATCTGCCAAGGTAAACCATACTTTACCTTACGGGAGCCTGTCCTACTTTAGAGAAGTAATCCCCCTTACGGGAACCTATCCTATTTCGGGGTGGATTTCATGAAAAAGTGCACTAAATAGATCCAATAGTATGGCAAGGGTAAAGTATAATCCTATGTTTTCATATAGTTTAGGGAAAGGAGTATGGACCTTTGAAGATATTCCACGTCGACATCAATCCATCGGTGCTAAACCTAATGCCACGAAATACATGAAATAAGAATAGCTTTACTAACTTGCAAGAAACATGGAAACATGACATAAGTAGCTGTTAAACATGCTTGACCTCTAATGTTGAGCCTAACTTGAAACATGAGAGGAAAATAATAATACATGAACCCTTGCTTTAACATGAATGGCTCACAAGCGGTAAAGAAAAATCTTGAAAATAGGGCTTAGCTTCATACTTACATAATCATATATAATTTCATGAATTCATAACATTCTTGATAACTCATATTCATCATGAAGTCACTTGACTTGTAAAACGTGTAAATAACTTGAGAATTCTTGACTTGACATTTTGTCAAACACTTGGTGGGCACATATGAGTACATATTCATATCATGCAAAATGCAAAAGCATAGATCATGAAGTAGTGAAGTTAATGCATCTTAAATTCATGTAAATAAGCCCACCAACATCATGCTAAAACCCCATCATGGGTAACTTGTAAATCATATCAAAACTTCACAATAATTCATAGATTTCATAACTTGAAGCATGTATAGTCTCAATAGCGAAGGATTTATTCATAGTATAAGCTCAAAATAAATATCCATGCATAATCAACAATATTTGACAAAACCCCCCAACATAATTCATGCTCATATTTCATAATAATAGATACCCATAAGTAGTACAACTTGAAATTAGGCAATTTTCATAAAATAGGAAGGTTGGAGTCCAAGGGTGAAAGGACCTAGTGGATGAAACCCACATAACTTAAACTTAGGTTTTCTTAATGTAGACTTGAAGGAGACTTGAAGCTTGAATGGAGTTCTTGAGATCCCAAATTAATCTTAAGACACTTGAAGTTTGATAGGTATCTTGATAATATGGTTGAGAGGTGTTAGAGACGGTTTTTGAGTGATATGGAGCTGAAAAATGGCTAAGTGTGAGTGATTACATGCTTAAGTGGGTATGGGGCTATGACCCCAATGCCATTGGCTGAAATAGGTAAAATAAGGAAGTACTAACACTACTTCACGATGGATCCGTGTTGCGGAGCCATCGTGCACCGTCACTATTTTTGAAAAATTTTGCAAAAATCATTTTTTGCTATGGGTGTTCTGAAATCTGAGTTATACCGACTTCCCACTCAATTTGTCCCCTAATCAAGAATATGTGTCAGATTTTTGATATCACGCATGAATTTTAAAATATATTGAAATTACGATTATGGACATTTAAGAAGCACATTAAAGTGTTTCAATTATGATAGGAACAGGGGTCCTGAAGTAGATTGGGTAGAAGAGATGATTTCAAATTTGGTCCATGTGTGCCACCACAAAACCGTGATGTAGGCATAAACAATTCTAGATTTGAAGAGATTTTTGATCATTTGTTTAAGAAGGATTAAACACAAGATGAAACTCTAAACAGAATGAAATATGATATTTCAAGTATCAATCAAAAGATAGAGTCTCATTTTGTGGCTATTAAACAGCTTGAGCAATAATTTGGTCAGGTTTCATCTCAATTGAATCAACGTTAGAAGGGTAAATTACCTAGCAACACTGTGCAAAAATCCTTAGAACGAAAGGCAATGTTTGTGGGTTACTACTAGAGCTGGCAAGAGCACCGTTGGTCCTTCTATGTCGTTTGATGTCACGACCCAAGCCTAGGGCCTGGACGTGACACGATGAATGTGGAAACAGAATGGACCCCAAACAAGCCATTTAACATATCATTACACATCATTGGTCGCAGAAGCAATCAAATAACATAATAATAGTAGAAATAAGGGAAAGTGGGCTAAAGGGATACTTTCATAATATAAGCATCAAAACAAGAGAGTCAAGGCTAAATACATAACATGTCTAACAACACCTCTACTGTATACATAAGTGTTTGAGTGAGTAGTGGGGAATGTTTTGGATGATATGAAGGTGAAATATGACTAAATATAGGTGTTTTCCTGCATGGCAAGGCTTAGTCCCAAGAACTAAAGGCCTTGGAACGGACAAGAAATAACAGGCCAAAAATAACACTGATTCGCGTCCTGGCCGCATCGTGCCAAGGGTGCAGATTGTCATTGGAATTTGCAAATTGTGGATTCTTCATTTTGAAACGGTTGCTCTAAAATTAGTGTTAGACCCATTCCCCACTCAATTATACCCCCTAATCAAGAATATGAAGTCAAATTTTCGATATGATGCACGATTTTTGGGATATATGAAAATCATGATTTTGAGCATTTTCTAGGCACATTTTCGGGCACTTTTTGGGTCATTTCAATATCTCCCCGTTGGGAACATTCGTCCCCGAATGTCAAAGAAACATATATGAGAGATGTAAACATGAAAATTTCAGCCAACATAAGGATGAAACAATGCACTTAAACATCATTCCAAAAATCTCAACTTAAGTGTAAAATCATCATGACCGTGTCAATCTAAACATGAATGCATGCAAATGTCATGGGCTGAACATAAACTTGAAATCACGGAGAGGACTTAGAGTTAGTACCTTAGGCTTGAATAGAGTGGAATAGATAAGGATATCACTTGTGCATGTCCGCTTCGGCCTCCCATGTAGCACTTTCAACTTGTTGATTCCTCCAATGGACCTTAATGGAAGCAATGTCCTTGTTCCTTAGCCTCTTCACTTGCCTATCGAAGATCTCCACTAGAACTTCTTTATAAGTCAAGTTATCTTCAACCAAACCCGCAACATCTAGTGGAACAATAGCATTCGGATCTCCCACTCACTTCCTCAACATAGACACATGAAACACCAGATGAACCAAATCCATTTCACTAGGCAACTCCAACTCATAAGCTACCTTGCCAATCCTCCTCATTACCCTATAAGGAGCCACATATCTTGGAATCACCTTGCCTTTCTTACCAAAATGAACCACACCCTTCATAGCTGATACCTTTAAATAACCCAATCACTAACTTCGTAGATCCCTTCTCCTCACATTGGCATATGACTTTTGGCGACTATGGGCCTTCTTCAACCTTTCTCTAATCATCCTAATCTTCTTAACATCTCCATAACCAGATCTGGTCCAAACAAAGCCACCTTTCTAACCTCAAACTACCCAACCGGTGACCTATAATGTTTACCATAGAGAGCCTCAAATGGATCCATAGCCATACCAAAATGATAGTTATTGTTATAGGCAAACTCAATCAATGGAAGATAATCATCCCAACTACACTTAAGCTCCAATACACAAGTCCCAAAAATATCCTCAAGTGCTTGGATAGTTCTTTCGGCTTGGCCATCTGTTTGAGGGTGAAAGGCCAGACTAAGTTTAACTCTTCTACCAAGACCCCTTTGAAAGAACCTCCAAAAATGTGAAGTAAATTGAGCAACATGATCCAATATGATAGACAATAGAACCCCATACAACCTTACCAACTCATGGATGTACAACCTAGCATAATCTTCATCCCCATATATAGTCTTAACCAGTAGAAAATGAGCTGATTTTGTCATTCTATCAAGCACCTCCCAAATGGAATCAAAACCCTTTATAGTCTTTGGCAACCTAAAAACAAAATCCATATTAAACTTCTCCAACTTCCAAGTAGGAATTTCTATGTCTTGTGCTAAGACACTTGGTCGTTGGTGCTCGGCTTTGACTTTTTGGTAACAATGGTAACCAGACACAAATTTGGCAATGTCCCTCTTCATACCTCCCTATCATGAGCCTTATCAAGAATCTTTTCTTTCAATCCATCAACACAAGGCACACATAACCTATCTTGGTATCTAAGGGCACCATCTCCCCTTTCGGAGAAAACCTCCACCTTACGATCTTTTACCAATGCCTTCAATTCTAACAAAGAGGGGTCAGATCTTTCTTAGCTTTCACCTCCTCAACCAAATGAAGATTTAGAACCATAAACAACAACAACACCACCATTATCCACCCCTTCAAACATAACTCCCACTCTAGCCAACCAAAGGACCTCCCTAGCCACCCTTTTTCCATCTTCGATAAGATGAGCTAGGCTACCCATGGACACCCTACTTAACGCATCATCCACAACATTAGCCTTACCAGGATGATAATGCACACTCATGTCATAGTCATTAAGAAGTTCTAACCACCTTCTTTGTCTCAAGTTGAGATCTTTTTGAGCAAAGAATTATGGGAGACTCTTATGATTAGTGAACATATCAACATGCATCCCATATAAGTAGTGACACCAAATTTTCAAGGCAAAGACCACGTTCACTAATTGAAGATCACGGGTAGGATATTTCTTTTCATACACTTTGAGTTGCCAAGAAGCATAGGCTATCACCTTACCATTTTGCATCAACACACAACCCAAACCAACTCTAGAAGCATCACGATATACAACAAATCCTTCTAGTCCATCCGATAGTGAAAATGTAGGAGCGGACACAAGCATAGCTTTCAATGTTTGCAAACTCTTCTCACACTCATGGACCAAACAAATTTTGCTTCATTTGAGTTAACTTGGTCATAGGAGAAGCAATAGAAAAGAATCCATTCACAAACCTCCGGCAGTAACCTGCTATGCCCAAGAAGCTCCTAATATCCGATGTGGTCAATGGTAAAGGAAAATTCCTAATTTCATCCATCTTCTTGGGATCCACCTTAATACCATCCCCCAATACCACATGACCTAGGAAGGTAACCTCTTTCAACAAAAATTCACATTTTCCATACTTGGCAGACAACTTTTCTTCCCACAATCTTTGTAGCACTACCCTCAAATGTCGCATATGCTCCTCCTTACTATGTGAATAGATCAAAATATCATCAATGAAGACCACAACAAACAAATCAAGGTTGTCTTTGAAGACCCTATTCATAAGATCCATGAAGATAGCCGATGCATTGGACAACCCAAAGGACATCACAACAAACTCATAATGCCCATACCTAGTCCAGAAGGCCGTTTTGGGAATGTCACACTCCCTTTCCTTCACTAGATGATACCTAGACCAAAGATCAATAATAGAGAAGTGGCTAGCCCATTGAAGTTGGTTAGAAAAATCATCAATTCATAGAAGAGGATACTTATTCTTTATGGTGACCCTATTATGTTTCAGGTAGTCAATACATATTCTAAGGGACCCATCCTTCTTCTTCACAAATAATACCAGTGCACCCCAAGGTGATTGGCTAGGCTTAATGAAACCTTTCTCCAAAGGAATCCCTCAATTGCTCCTTCGACACCTTTAAGTCGCAAGGGCCATTTGATAAGGGGGAATTTAAATTGGTTGAGTATCGAGATGGAGGTCTATACCAAAATCTATTTCCCTTTCGGGAGGAACACCAGGAAGGTCATTTGGAAAGACATCAAGGAACTCTTTTACAATCGGAACCGACTCTATAGGAAGGACCTTGGACTCCACATCCCTTACCCTCACAAGATGATAGAGACACCCCTTAGAGGTCAACTTACGTGCTTTAATGCAAGAGATGAACCTACCCTTGACCACCACATCATGACACTCCCACTCAAGAGTGGGTTCATTTGGAAATTCGACTTTGACCATACGGGTTCTATAATCAACAGAATCATAGTATGCTTGCAACTAATCCATCCCAAGTATGACATCAAAATCCACCATTTCTAACTCAACAGGATTTCGAGGAAATATCTTATGTAAAATGCAAACGGAACAATTTCTATAAACCTTTCAAGCAACAATGGATGCACAAATAAGAGTAGACACCTCATACGACTCGCACAACAATTAGGGCTCAACATGAGACCTTTTGGCAACAAAGGGGATAACAAAAGAGAGAGTGGCACCGGATCAATTAATGCATACACATCAAAATCAAACACTTTTAACATACCAGTGATGACATCAGGAACCTCCTGAACCTCGTGCCTCCCTTGTAGTGCATAAAACTAATTGTGCCTTAGGGCACCACCTTGTTCACCACCTCTCTCCAAAGAAACCACAGTTTTACCTTGTGGACGAATCTCCTTACGTTATTTGCGGTTACAAGGACAATCAATCTTTTTGTGACCCACTTCCCCACATCCATAAGCTGCAATAGTATCTTTCAAACATGACCCCCATGAGCCTTACCACATTTTGGACACACATTATTAGGAACCACAACACAAACACCTTGGGCCCTTAGGAAGTCATTGGCAAACCTCATATTAGAAGCATGAGAAGACCCTTGGCCTTGGGGGAACCGACTAGCCTTTCGACTTTGGAACTTTCTCTCAAGAAGGGACCTCTTGGCCTTATTACTCCTCTTCCTCAATTACTCCTCATCCATTTGTTCGGCATAGGTCATCAAATGGGACAAATCCATGTCACTAATTAGTATAGCAGACTGGTATTCCTCACTCACAAAATAGGATACACCTATCACAAACTTGTTTATTCTCAACCTTGGACCGGGAACCAAGTGGGGAGCATATTTAGAGATTTGGTTGCACTTGAGGGCATACTCCCTTACACTCATAGACCCTTGTCTCAAATTCATAAACTCCACCATATTGGTCTCCCTAAGCTCAAGAGGGAAGAACTTATTAAGAAAAGTAGCCTTGAACTCCTCCAAAGCACCACATTATTGATTTCATTCTCCTCCTTACATTGATTAAACCATATTTGTGCTACTCCTTTGAGTTGGTAGGCCACCAACTCCGTCTTCTCCTCCGAGCTAACACCCACAAAGGTCCTCATCTACTTTCAACCAATAGAATGCCTGGGTGTTTATCCTCATGAAGTCTTTCACCCTAGATCCTGGGTAGGAGCATTAGGGGCTTGCTCCCCTTGATTGATTTGATTAGCCACAACTTCTACTAGCATAGTGAGAGCATCCCGGAGCTCACCATGAGCCGACTATTCTTGGTAGTGCGGGCCCTTCTTCCTCTTGTGTTAGTCATGATCTAGTATAGCAATGAGTAATTGTTAGGGAGAAAAACATTCATGAACTCTATAGCATGACTTGGAACATGAAAAAGGGAAACATTTCCTAAAACGTCTCATAGTCTCTAGCTCATAGTTGTGGTGCACAACACAACAATGAACAAGACTCTAATCGATGCAGTGTGTTAGATGTCGAGGACCATTAACAACCTAGATCTCTAATACTAAGTTTGTTACAACCCAAGCCTAGGGCCTAGACGTGACACGGGGAATGGGAACCCGAAGGGACCCCAAACAAGCCTCTTAACATATCATTACACATCATTTGAAGTGGAAGCAATTAAATAACATAATAAGAGTAGAAATTAGGGGAAACATTCTAAAGGGATACTTTCATAACATGAGCATCAACACAAGAGTCAAGGTTCAATATATAAAATGTCTAACAATACCTCTACTACATAGATAAGAGCGGGGTCCAAGAAAAACAACCGGGCTTACCCTTAGAGTTAATACATACATACAAAAAAGTAAGTCTTAGTACATAGCATGAGATCATAGACATTGGCCCCGTACTAGCCAACATGAGGAAGATGCTTAAGTGGGGCTCCCATTCCTACATGGTGACATCATATAGGCATAGAGTATGCGTTAGTACATTTGAATGTACTAAGTATGTAGGATTCAATGGAACAAGATATAAGCATCACAATTGAAATGCATAAGCATAGGCAATGAGTAACTTATAACAATATAGCATGCATGCAAGATGCTTGAAGTAAATCATGCCTACGTAGAGCATAATATATGTGCAAGAAGATTCTATCATTATGGAATTCATTGTTTATCAATGTACAAACCCCTTAATAGGTTACTGGATCCTCTTACCCTACCACTCTTGGTGATTGAGGTACAAACCCCTCAATTGGTTATCAAGGTACAAACCTCTCGACAAGGTTGGTGGATCGTCACACCTTACAACCCTTAGTGATTGAGGTACAAACCTCTCAACCCGGTTGTCAAGGTAAAATCTCTTAGCATGGTTACTCGGACTCTTAACCCCCCAAGTAGGGCATAGTCAAATTAGAACACTATATAGGAGAATATCATCTACATACATTTCGTTCATCATCATAAAGTCATTCAACTCATAAGACATGCATTGGATCTTCGATTCCTGAAGAAACTATATCTGGACATTTTATCAAACACTTAGTGGGTGTGCAATGCTAGTGTAAAACCATGCAATTAAAGAGTGAAGATCATGCAAGAAAACCTGAACTAAATCATCCCACCAATACTTGGTAACACCTTTATGTAATATACATCAATACCCTTCATCAAATCTTAAGATAGATCTTAGACTCATAGCTCAATATATGCAAAATGTGTCATACTTTTACAAAACCCCAACATAGTTCATGGTCAAATTCATAATAGAAAATCCATATGTAAAATCAACTTAGAAACATGTATTGTAGGTAAAAAGGAAGCTTGGGCACCATGGGTGGAAGGACCCAATGGTTGAAACCCACATACCTTGACTTTGGAGAATCCTTGAAGAAGATTGGAAATGGAGACTTGAAGCTCGAGTTAAAACCATAAGATCTAGATGAGGTTTGGGACTTGAAATTTGGGGTGAAACATTTGTCTATGTATTTGAGAGAGTATAGGAGAATGTCTTGAACGATATGAAGGTGAAATATGGCTAGGTGTAGGTACTTTTACGCATGGGAAGGCTTAGGCCCAAGATCCAAAAGCCTTGGACCGAGATAAGAATCATTGGCAACAAAATACAAAGGTCTGCATTGTGGAGGCAAAATTTAAATAGTTCCATAAAGGCTATGAGTCGTGGCACCGACATGGATCGATTCAGGATATCAAAATTTTGAGAAAATGAAATTAAAATTCGTTTGCTCGAAAATCAGGGTTAAACTTATTTCCACTCAATTTGACCCCTTGATAAAGAATATGAAGTTGAATTTTCGATATCATTCATGGTTTTTGAGATATATGGAAATTACGATTCACGGCACATTCAAGGCACATTTTGGCAACTTTTTGGGGTCATTTAATAAACCATGCAATTTAGGGATGAAATCATGCAAGAAAATCTAATGTAAAACCAACTATCAATACTTAGTAGCACCCTCAAGTAATATACACCAAAACTCTTCATCAAATCCTATCATAGATCTTACATTCATAGCTCATGCTAAACCAGTCACAATTTCATGAAACCATAACATAGTTCATAGTTAAATTCATTTCAAGTAAGACCCATAAGTAAATCAACTTAAAATCATGCAATTTAAATAAAAAGGAAGCTTTGGCTTCATGGGTGAAAGGAACCTATGAATGAAACCCACATACCTTAGCTTTGGAGAATTCTTGATGAAGATTGAAATGGAGACTTCAAGCTTGAGAGAAATCCTTAAGATCTAGATGATTTTTGGGACTCTTGAATTTTGAGATGAAATATTATCTAAGTGATTTAGTGAGTATTGGGGAATGTTTTGGGCGATATGGTGAAATATGGCTAAGTATTGGTGTTTTTTACGCATGCGAATGCTTAGGCCCAAGACCCAAAGGCCTTTGTTCGTACAAGAAACAACATGCCAAAAATAACACTGATCCGTGCCCTGTCCGCTTCGCGCAAGGGGCGCAGATCGTTACTGGAATTTGCAAATTATGGATTTCTTAATTTTGATACGTTGGTCTAAAATTGGGGATAGACCTACTCCCCACTTAATGTGACCCTTGATCAAGAATATCAAGTTGAATTTTCAATATCACATACAAATTTTGAGATATATGAAAATTATGATTCTGGGCATTTTTTAGGCACATTTTCGAGCACTTTTGGGATCGTTACAATTGAGGTAGAAGATGTTCGTGAGAAGATGGTTGCAAATAAGGATGTCATCGAAGGAGATGATTATGTAAAAGATTGGATGAGTAAAGTAGCTCAAGAGCCATAGAAGTATAAGGCCGTCCATAGGCCTCCTCCTCCTTTCCCTCAAAGACTCAAAAAGAGGGAGGAGGAAGGTAAGTTCAAGCACTTTCTCTCTATGCTTATGCAATTACCCATCAATATCTCTTCTTGAAGCATTGGAGAAAATGTCGAGCTTTGCCAGGTATATGAAGGACCTGATCACCAAGAAGCGCACTGTGCGTCAAGAGCTTTCTCAAGAGCTTCAATATGGCAGTTTTATAACTGTGAAGTCCTTAGCTTAGAAGCATGAAGATCCAGGTGCTTTCACCATACCCTGCACTAGAGTTTATATAGAATTTTCAAGGGCACTATGTGATTTGGTGCGAGCATCAATTTGATGCCTCTTGTTGTTTATAATAAGCTTGGTTTGGGCAGCCCTACTCTAACAAACGTATGGTTGTTGATGGCGGATAGAGCGGTGAAGAAACCTATGGGGATACTTTATAATGTATTGGTAAAGGTGGAAAAATTTATATTTCCTATAGATTTTGTCATTATTGATTGTGAGGTTGACTTCGATGTCCCAGTTATCTTGGGAAGGCGATTCCTGCCCACGGGACGAGCTCTAGTTGATATGGAAGCTGGTTAACTCAGATTTAGATGGAATGATGAAGAAGTTTTCTTCCACATCCATCAGTCTATGAAGCATCCAGATGAGCTTAAGAGTGAGGTTTGGGCAATTGGTGAAGTCTAGAAGCCATCATATCTAGGTCGTATTGTGACAATAAATCAGGTGTTACGTGAGAGGTAACTCAAGGTTTTTGATGTTATTGAATAGTTATAGGTTCATTTTTCTGTTTTTGGATTCATAGTTAGTTGTTTTGTTGTGTTTTGATTGCTATTTTTGACAATGAGTTACTTGTATTTTGGATAATTGTGTATTTCATAAAAAGTATGCAGGTATAAGATTAAGTCAACAAATTGGTTGAGAAAAGCATCAGATTCAATTTCAATGATTAGGCTTACGAGTTGTATTACACTTTATGACTCATAACCCAATCACGTAGAGATTTCTAGTGGGCAGGATAACTGTGCACTCCAATCCACAAGCAAACTTTATGACTCGTAGATCAATCTACGAGTTGTGAATGGGGTAAGAGGATCTCAGATAAGTTTTTAATAATTTTATAAGTGTTGAGGGATCTACGATACGATGACTTATGATTCGTAGTTCCATCTATGGCTCGTAGTTAGGGTTTCGTGAATCGACCCCAAAAAGTGCCTGAAAATGTGCCTCGAAAGTGCCTAAAATTGTAATTTCCATATATCTCCAAAATCCTTGAGTGTTATCAAAATTCCGATTTCATATTCTTGTTCAGGGGGTCAAATTTAGTGGGAGATGGGTCTAACCCCGATTCTAGAGCAAACGAACCGCCATTTCATTTTTCTGAAAATACAATTTCCAGTAAAGTTTTCGCTCCCCTAGCGCGACATGCCAAGGCCGCCGCACCTCACTATAAATTTTGCCCAGTTTTTCAAGTTCGGTCCAAGGTTTTTTTGTCTTGGCTTTAGTGTTTCTATGCTTGAAAATGCCTATAATTTCCTTATTTCACCCTCATATTTCCTCTCCAATTTCAAGCCTCAAAAACTCATCTGGATCTTAAGGTTCTCAATCAAGCTTCAAGTCTCAATCTCCAATATTCTTCAACAATTCTCCAAAGTCAAGGTGTGTGGGTTTCTTTCATGGGTTCCTTTCACCCATGATACCCAAGATTTTTTTAACCTAAAATTGCATGACTTAAGGTTGATTTGCACATGGGTCTTATCTATTATGAATTTCACTGCACACTATGTTGGGGTTTCATGAAATTATGGTTGTTTTAGTATGTTTTGAGCTATGAATCTAAGATCTACTGTGAGATTTGTTGAAGGGTGTTGATGTATATCGCTTGAGGGTGTTACCAAGTATCAATTGAATTTTCTAGCATGATGTCACTCTTGAATTGCATGATTTTACACTAGTACTGCCCATCCGCCAAGTGTTTGATAAAATGTCCAGATTACAATTTCTTGAGGAATTGAAGGTCCAATACATGTCTTATGATTTGAATGACTACATGATGATGAAAGGAATGTATGTATATGATATTTCCTCTATAGTGTTGGGAATTGACCAAGCCTCATTTAGGGGGTTGTAAGACTGGGTAACCTTGTTGAGGGGTTTGTACCTCGATTGCCTCACTCAAGAGATGGTAGACCTGTGTAGCCATGTCGAGGGGTTTGTACCTTGATAACCTCGTTAGGGGGATTTGTACTCCATCAACCATGTTGGGGGAGTTTGTGCCTCATCAACCTTATTGGGAGGGGGGGTTATACCTCATCAACTGACTAAACTGTTCGTACCTCATTCACCTCTCCAAGGGAGTGGTAAGACTTGGATATGCACTAATAATGGTCTATCCTTACATATTATTATATTCTATATAAGCATGGTTTTACTTCAAGCATCATTCATAATGCCATATTGTTATATGCTTCGCCATTGCCTATGTTATGCATTTTGCTTATGGTGCTTATCACTGGTTGCATTGCATCCTACATAATTAGTACATTCAAATATACTAATGTATACGTTATTCCTAGATGATGTCACCATGTAGGAACTGGAGCCCCGCTTGATCATCCTCCTCCACTTGGCTAGTACGTCTTCTCTCAAGCTCTTTGGTGAGTCCTCCATTTCGGGGACGATGCTTATAACCTCATGCTATGTTCTAAGACTATCTTTCATTTATGTATATGTTTACTATAAGGGTGAGTCTAGTTGCTTGTCTTGGCCCCCACTCGTATCTGTGTAGTAGAGGTGTTGTTGGAAATGTCATGTGTAATGATTATATGCTTTGACTCTCCCTCTCTTCACTCTTGGTGGTTATGATATGAGAGATGTCCCTTAGTCTTGATTATCCCCATTTACTACCTCTTATTGTATTTTATTGGTTCCGCGACCAACAATGTGTAATGATATGCTAAGAGGCTTGCTTAGTGTCCCTTTGGGTTCCCCTTGCACCATGTCATATCTAGGACTTAGGCTTGGGTTGTGACAAACTAAGTATCAGAGCACTAGGTTGTTAGATCCTCGGAGTCCAACACATCGCATCGATTAGAGTCTTGTTCATGGTTGTGTTGTGCGCCACACTATGAGGTAGAGGCTATGAAGCATTTAGGAAATGTTTACCTTCTTCTTACTCTATGTCATGCTATAGAAGTTAAGGTAAGGTTTCCCCCTAATGATTGTTCTTTGTTATGCTAGATCATACCTAACACGAGAGGAAGAAGAGCTCGCACAATCGAGGAGCAACCGGCTAATGGAGAGCTTCGGGAAGCTCTCACTTTGCTTGTACAAGTTGTGACTAATCAAGCCAACCAAGGTGCCCAAGCCCCTCATGATCCTATACAGGCATCTTGGATGAGACATTTCGTGAGGACAAATCTCTCGGAATTCCATGGGTCAAAGGTGAGTTAGGACCCTCAAGAGTTCATTGATAAGGTAAACAAGATTTTGGTTATCATGGGTGTGAGGTTGGGGGATAAGGCGGAGTTGGCGGCCTACCAACTTTAAGGGGTAGCACAAATCTGGTACAGTCAATGGAAAAAGGAGAAGGGGGTCGATAATGTGGTACTTTGGGAGGAGTTCAAGGCATCTTTCTTTAATAGGTTCTTTCCTCTTGAGCTTAGGGAAGACAAAATATTGGAACTTATGAATTTGAGGCAATGGTCTATGAGTGTGAGGAAGTATTCCCTCAAGTTCGACCAACTTTCAAATATGCTCAACATTTGGAGGTCGACTCAATGTCTAGGATGAACAAATTTGTTATCGGTGTTTTCAACTTGGTGAGTTAGGAATGTCAGTCCGCCATGTTGATTAGTTACATGGAATTATCCCATTTCATGACCTATATCGAACAAAAAGAGGAGGAAAAGTTTAGGAAGAGAAGGAGTCATGAAGCCAAAAGGGCCTGTTTTTAGGAAAAATTCCATGTTCGAAAGGTTTGCCAGTTCCACCAAGGCCAAGGGTATTCTCATGCATTTCATAAAAGGATTACGAATGATTTTCCAAGAGCCCAAGGTGTTGGGAGTGTGGTTCTTATTGGTAGGTGTCCGATGTATGGTAAGGCTCATAGTGTCCCATGCTTAAGGGATAGTAATGTGTGTTATAGGTGTGGAGAAGTTGGGCATAAGATGTTGGATTGTCCTCGAAATCGCAAAAAGGGTAAGGAGGTTCATCCACAAGGTGTTATGTTGTTCCTTTCGGGAAAGTTGGACAACAAGATGGTTCCCCATGGCACAATCGGTTTTATTCTTTGCATGGGAGGCAAGGGGTTGATGAGGTGCACGATGTCGTTATTGGTATGCTGAGGTGCACGATGTCAATACTGGCATGCTGAAAATCTTTGATTTTGATGTGTATGCATTGATTGATCTGGGTGCCACTCTTTGTTTTGTTACCCCCTTTTTTGGCAAAAAGTTCCATGTTGAGCCCGAATTGTTGTGTGAGTCATATGAGGTGTAAACTCATATTGGTGCATCTATTGTTGCTAGAAAGTTCTATAGAAATTGTCCAATTTGCATTTTGCATAAAATATTGCCTTGTGATCTTGTTGAGTTGGATATGGTTGATTTTGATGTCATTCTTGGGATGGATTGGTTGCACGCATACTATGCCTCAATTGATTGAAGAACTCATAGGTTCAAATTCCAATTCCCAAATGAACCCGTTCTTAAGTGGCAGAGTCATGATGTGGTAGTCAAGGGTAGATTCATCTCTTGCATTAAAGCCGATAAGATAATCCCCAAGGGTGTCTTCACCATCTTGTGAGGGTTAGGGATGTGGAGTCCAAACTCCTTCCCATAGAGTCGGTTCCAGTTGTAAATGAGTTTCTTGATGTCTTTCCAAATGACCTTTCTCGGTGTTCCTCCTGAAAGGGAAATAGACTTTGGTATAGACCTCCTCCCCGATACTCAATCCATTTCTATTCCCACTCACCGTATGGCCCGAATGGAGTTAATGGAGTTGAAGGAACAATTGAGGGACTTGTTGGAGAAGGGTTTCATTAGATCTAGCCAATCAACGAAGGGTGCACCACTGTTGTTTGTGAAGAAGGATGGGTCTTTTAGAATGTGTATTGAATACCAGCAACTTAATTGGGTCATCATCAACAATAGGTATTCTCTTTCAAGGATTTATCATTTGTTTAACCAATTGCAAGGGTCTAGCCTCAGTATAAATTTTGCCCTATTTTTCAAGTTCGGTCCAAGGCTTTTGTGTCTTGGGCGTAAGTGTTCCCACGCATGCAAATGCCTATACTTAGCCTTATTTCACCCTCATATCATTCAAGACATTCCAAAATACTCACTGAAATACTTAGCCAATATTTCATCTCCAACTTCAAGTCTCAAAAACTCATCCAGATATTAAGGTTCTCAATAAGCTTCAAGTCTCCATCTCCAATCTTCTTCAAGGATTCTCTAAAGTCAAGGTATATGGGTTTCTTTCATGGGTTCCTTTCATCCATGATGCCCAAGTTTTTTTTTTACATAAAATTGCATGATTTAAAGTTGATTTATACATGGTCTTTTCTATTTGAATTTCACTGCTCACTATGTTGGGGTTTCACGAAACTATGATTTTTAGCATGTTTTGAGCTATGAATCTAAGATCTATTGTGAGATTTGATGAAGGATATTGATGTATATTGCTTAAGGGTGTTATTAAGTATGAATTGATGGTTTTACACAGCTTCGTTCCCCCGAGGAGCTACTTGAATTTTTAATTTTCTGGCATGATTTCACTCTTGAGTTGCATAGTTTTACACTAGTACTACACACCCACCAAGTGTTTGATAAAATGTACGGATTATAATTTCTAGAGGAATTGAAGGTCCAATACTGCCTAATGAGTTGAATGACAATATTATGATGAAAGGAATGTATGTGTATGATATTATCTCTATAGTATTGGGAACTGACTAAGCCTCACTCAGAGGGTTGTAGGCCCGCATAACCTTGTGAGGCATTTGTACCTCGATTGCCTCTCTCGGGAGGTCGTAGGCCCGTGCAATAATGTTGAGGGGTTTGTACCTTGATAATCACATTGGGGGGTTTGTACTCCATCAACAATGTTTGGGGGTTTGTATATCATCAACCATGTTGGGGGTTTGTACCTCATCAACCTATTGAGGAGTTCGTAGCTCATTCGCCTCTCCAAGGGGGTCGTAGGCCTTTGATATGCACTAATAATGGTCTCTCCTTGCACATATATTATTTTCTATATAAGCATGGCTTTACTTGTGGCATCATTTATGCATGCCATATTGCTATATGCGCACCCATTGCCTATGTTATGCATTTTGCTTATGATGCTTATCACTTGTTACATTACATCCTACATACTTAGTACATTCAGACGTACTAATGCATATTCTATGTCTACATGAGGTCACCATGTAGGAACCACAACCCCGCTTGATCATCCTCCTCCACGTGGCTAGTATGACTTCTCTCAAGCTCTTTGGTAAGTCCTCCATCTCGGGGACGATACTTATGACCTCATGCTATTTTCTAAGACTATATTTCTTTTATGTATATGTTGACTATGAGGGTGAGCCTAATTGCTTGTCTTGGCCCCCGTTCTTATCTAGGTAGTAAAGGTGTTATTAGACGTGTCATGTGTAATGATTTTATGCTTTGACTCTCTCTCTCTCTTGAATCTTATTGGTTATGATATGAGAGATGTCTCTTAGCCCCGATTATCCCCATTTACAACCTCTTACTTTATTTTATTGTTTCAATGACCAACGATGTGTAATGATGAGCTAAGAGGCTAGCTAGGGGTCCCTTCGGGTTCCCCTTGCGTCGTGTCATGTCTAGGCCCTAGGCTTGGGTCGTGACATTTTGTAGACCTAAGCCCAATAATTTTAATTGTTGACCCTGTAAAGGTATAAAAGAGGGGTCAAATTATTTTGACCCCACTTTAGACCTTAATGACCGAAATTTCCCAAATTTTCCCTTTCCCCTCAAATTTCCGATCAAATTTTTTCTGGTTTTGACCTATTAGCCAGCGAGGTTTCCAGCACCTAGGGTTTTGTGCTCTTTTTCATCTTCTGTCTTTTTGTTCTTCAATTTTATCACAACTTTTGGTAAGATCATGGTTTAATTTTAACCTTTAATTTACCTTGTTCTTAATGGTTTTGATGTGATGATTGTGATGGGTTTGATGTTTAAGCATGAAAGTCTTGTTGAATGTAAGTTGTGAATGTCAAGTTAGAGTTACCATTGATTGAATTGATTGTTCAAGTCCGGAATTGGGTGCTATAGCCTTGAGATTGTTAATTGTTGTGACTATGAAATCGTCAACCATGTTTGATTGAATGATGTTGAATAGTTTATGATTTTGAAATGGTGATTGATGACATAGGAGAATGATTTGGTGTGAATCATATAGTAGTGGTCAGAAACTTAGGTTATTCTACGCTTAATCCTTTTCGACGTGGTGAATATATGTTGAAATCATGCTTTGGGATATGGGTGCAGGATTGGAATCATGTGAGAGCTTGTATGTTTGCATTGATGTTGTTGACTAAGTGTTGAATATGTTTTTAGGGTCCATGAGATGGACTAAGAAAAATTAGGTATCTGAGATTTCTTACTTCACGAGAGTATTTTACGACTCGTAGATTAATCTACAAGTCCTAATTGTCTCTCAGGGGAAATTCGAGAAACTTGACACTCTGAGTATTCATCAGATGAGACCTCCTACGATTCATAAATCACTTTATGACTCATAGATAGGTCTCGTAGATCCCTGCCTAATTTTTAATTACTCTCTGGAATCTTCTATGACCCTAGTCTACGACTCGTAAACCACTTTACGAGTCATACCTGGGTCTCATAGACTTTTCTAGCGACCAAAATTGTTCTGCAATATTGGTCTACGGGAGCACTTTAGGACTCATAGTGCTCCCTATGACTTATAAAGGGACCTTCGTAGAGCCCTTCTGCAACTGATTCAAATTACTTTTTGCATTTCATTTCTTGATTTTTGTGGCTAACCATTGTTTCTTTATGTCTATATTTCTGGTACTATGAACTTGAAAGGAAATCACTAAAAGATCGAGGCCTTTAGGAGAAATCTCAGTGATGAACCTACAGATGATGTGCCTTCACATACTGAGTGGACCCCTCAGTTGAGTGGATCATTTGAGATATTGGATGCCTTGCCTGACCCAAAGGCACCTTAACCACAGACTAGAGCTGCTGCCAGAGCTGGACAGCCTCAGGCTTATGGTGATAGTCCTTCCAAATATGAAGATGAAGGTACTAACGAGAGTGGGAGCAGCATTCCCCAGATGAATCCTTCTAGAGAGAAACCTACTTATGAGGACGACCCTGAGGAAGGAATAGATGTTGAGTCCTCTGTCAAACCATCTTTTTCATCAGCACCATATACGATTACTCACTGGTGGTGTGTTGAGAGTATAGAGGCTATATTTTTGGAGGGCACAAAGTCCAAGGAGCGAGGCAAGTGAACCCGTTCCATCTACGAGGAACTTAGCATCATTGATGATAGACTGAGCCATGTTCTTGGTTTGCAGGACATGATGATACAATTGGGGATTGAAGGAGTCACTTGGACGATACTCCCTGATTTTTGTGAGGGAGTTTTACGCATCTTACTCAGCCACGATTTAACAAAGTCTTCCCAAGGGGAGGAAGCCTCTCACTTAACCAAGATTGATAAAGATATTTGTGAGAGGTTAGCGGGTCGACATTCTGACGAGACGATCCATCGCATGCTTTTTGGTCTTGTGTACCATGCCCCTAGATCTGAAGAAGAGTCCGATGATAGGTTGGGGTAGGCCAGGAATTCATTGTTTATGAAGGATTTGGTACAACGGACCTCACTTCTGAGATGGGTCGCCGGTCATTTTATAGAGCAGGGTTCGGAGCTTGCTTCGGTCCCCACACACACTGAGCCTATAGTAAAGCTTCCTTGAGCTTCCCCTACAAATTTTGGTGGGCCATTGTTAGATCACGCATCAGGTTGAAATTGATGGATAATACACTTATGTTGGAGTGTGCTGTTTTGGTAGCCAGCATCTTGGCTATCTACGACATTGATTGGGTTCGACTCATAGCCAAGTAGATACGTGGGTCAGTACTGAAGAGTTCATTCTATATCTGCTCCTGCAATAGAGGCCACTACTACACAACCTTCTATAGCGAGTATGGTCTATGTGTCCGCTGCTTCTGTCCAGGCCATGGCGTAGTGGTTATCACATCCTGAGGCCCTGTTATCTCAGCTTATTCAGCAGATTAGGCCATTGGTCCGACAGGCTATTGCAAACTCAGAGGAGTGGAGGTAGACATTCACTATTTCTACTATTCAGGACCGTATTTTTATAGTGGATGCCCGCATCGATGCCTTTGCGGAGTGGGTTCAGAAGAGATTGGCCGAGGCCCCCCTTAAATTTTTTAGCTGTCCAGTTAGAGATAGAGAAGCTTAGGGATGAGATGACATCATCACTTGTGGCTCTAGTGACACTACAAGAGTCGACACCTCCAGTGTTGTTGTTTGATTTATTTGGCTCCATAGAGCCTACACAAACTTCCCACGGAAAAGACCCTCATAGAGGGTGATGAGACAGAGGCGAGAAATGCATATGAAAAGCTCTTGGAGTATGAGGAGGAGGATATTGAGCTGGCCTTGATATAGTAACACAGCTAAGGAAACTACGCCGAAGGAGGCGAAGGGCCAAACTCAGTCTGAGACCTGCACTTAGGCACCCTAGTATGTTTTTGACCCCTATGCATTCTATTTTTGCTTCATTATGTGCATTAGGGACAATGCACATCTTTTTCGATAGGGTTTGGGCAGTTATAGGCCTCAGTGAAGTCTGAGTAGCTTATGGTCCATAACTACTCCATTTTTAATCCCGAAGTTTTCTTTCCTGTGTTCATTTTCCTCGTGGATATTTAACTTCTAGTGAATTGACACGTTTAGGATGTTTAGATAATATTTGTAGCATATAGTGCTAATACTTATGGAATATATCATGTTTTTTTATGTTTTCATTTAAAAACTAAAAGAAAACACTCGCAAAAGATGAAAAATTAGAAGAAAACACTTGGAAAAGCTTGAATGAGGAAAAAGGGAGAATAAGGTGAAAAGCATAGAGTTGGTAATGTGAAAGTGATGAAAAGCGCAGTTTCACGGAGGGCCTTTAGTCACTATTTTTTCCAAAATGTCATACCAAAACCCCCTAAGCCAATGTCATAAGCCTAGAAAGTCCTAAATTGATCATAATCTAGTAAGTTGAAGGTCTGAGTCATGAGTATAGGGGAAAGCTAATGGTATTAGTCCTTATGCATGATATCTTTTGAGACGGTGAGTGTTTTTGCAGAGTCCCAAAGCTAAATATGAAATCATCATTCAGTGTCAAAAATGAAACTTCTTTCTGTGAGAGCACTTGCATTGCATTGTTAGCATTTAACTTGTTCGGTGATTGTGAACTGTTAATATTCCCTTGCTTGTCATAGTTATGTTGTCATTTGCACCAGTTTGCATTGGTTTGCTAAATAGCTATTTGATCCTGTTTTGAAAAGCTAATGTGGGTATCTAAGTTTGAATTATATGTGATGTATGCCATTGAGTTGAGGTCTTTATGTTACTGTATTGGCTATATAGATTGAGTCGTCACTTGAGGACAAGTAATAATTTTAAGTTGAGGGTGTTGATGTGCTATCAAAATACAACACTTTTGATGCCTAAAACTTTGGATTTTGTGTGTTCTCAATGCGATATTTATGGTCTATATGCGTTTTTGTCTTTATTACAACTAGAAAGCAGGTTGGCATGACTTTGGGGAAAAATTGCAGAGTTTTCTATTTTGGTGATTTACGAGACCCTCTACGAGTCATAAAGGTAGTTTCGTGACTATTCAAGTGAAGGTTGAGATCTGATGTTCATGTCCATGAGACCTTTATACGAGTCGTAGAGAATTCTACGAGTCATATAGATAGGTTTCGCGAATATTTCAAGAGAGAAACAATTTGAAGCAGTTGAAGCCTACGAGTCTGAGGTACGAGTTGTAGTCAGTATATGAGTCGTGAAGATAATTTGTAGAAATGAAGTCCAAGATCCCTAGAGCTGATTATGAGACCCCGATTATGACTCATAGAAGCCTCTACAAGTTTTAAATAGGTTTCGTGGAGTCCGTCGACCAGTTTTTCTATTTTATTAAGGACTTAATTGTAATTACTATAAATAGTATTTTAGGGTCATTTTCATAGAGCACCGTCAGTTTCACTCTAATTAGGGTTAGAATACAATACTTAGATAGAACATTGAGAGAATATACTTGTGAATTGATTTGGTCTTCAAATGGTATGATTCTCAATCAATTTTTGATTTGCTTGATTCTCAATTCAATTGGGTAAGTGTTTAATTATGTTTTCTCAATTCATAATTTCTTCATCTACCCATAGCATGAGTAGCTAAATCTGCAATTTTGGGTTGTGGGAACCATGAAGATCTAACTAAATAAACCCCTGTAATTTGCAACTCTTGCAATGGATATTTGCATGTATTAATCAATTTGCTTCATTTTGCATATTTCCTAGTGGTCGCTCAACATTAGGAATTGCCTACTGTTACCTTCCCGATCCAGGCGGTAAATATGAAAAGAGATCGATTAATAGGATTCGATGATGTATTCTTGTCTAATCAACTGAACTAGACCAAGGGGAGGCTGAATAGGACTATAGGTAATGGTTAGTATTCCACACTATGGAGATGGGCGAAGTCACATAGTGAAATTCTTCTCTCACCTGGACCAAATGGTTTCGTGAACTTAAATTACCGTCCGGCATGCTATACTTTAGTCACAAATTAGGTTATCCAGTGTTATTGAGTTGGTGAATCATGGGGACCACAATACCCAAGTTGCTCTCTATTATGGATTCTCTTCTATTATAGTTAGTATAGTTTTTTTCTTATTGATTACTTCAAACCCCCCCGGGGAAGTGAGTTGATTAATTCTTTGAATTGCTTACTGGTGAATTGTTGTGAGTCTTCGTATTTTCTGTGGGATTCCATTCTAATCTTTGTTAGGTTTTATATTTCACAATGATCGCTTTATCCTCCAAAAGAAAGGTGTAACTTGGGTGTGCTCACATGCCTTGTGGGAGACGAGTCGTGATGAGACGATGACACAGGCTCGAGTGATGAAGCAAATAGGGAGTGCTGGCCCCTCCAGACAAAGTGCCATTGCTGAGCATACCACCCTAGAGATGGAGGGTGGCCAGAATTAGCCACAGATGAGTGCTTAGGCGCCCAGGTATTTTTGTACCCCTCATATTTTATTTTTTCTTTATTTGTTTATTGGGAACAATGCACATCTTTTTCGATGGGGTGTAGGTAGTTTTGGGCCTTAGTTAAGTCAGAGTAGCTTATGGTCCATAACTAGAGCAAATTTTCCATCGTGGGGTTTTCTTGCTTGTGCTCTTTTTCCTTGTGGATATTTAATTTATGTGGAACCAGCACGTTTAGGATGTTCAAATAATATTTGTAGCATATATTACCAACACTTAGGGCACATAACATGTTTTTGTGTTTTGTTTTGAAAAATGATACCCAACAAAAATTTTGATTAGTAGTTAGCTAGTAACCATGCGTGATTAGGGGTTTGACAAGATCTGTTCTGATAAGTAAGGGTAAATTAAGACAAGAAGTATGATTTGTGAGTCTTTTTGTTGATGATGTATGTTGTGCCATGAGAGTGCGATCTTATTTTTTGGGATTCATGTATTTTGCGTTGATTCAGAACTTTCCCTATACTATAAGTTATATTGTAGACTAAATGAATTAGAAAGGATCTTAGGCCATTGTTTTTAAATAGTCCACTTTATCCTAAAAATAACCAACCAAATGATTAGATATCCCTTGTTCCAAATTTTTGAGTCTAGCATGTACCAATTATTTCTTAACACCTAGTTAACCTAGCCTTATCTAGTAAAAAACCCTGAATATGGCCCTGGTCTGTCCTTGAACATTGCATACCTTGGTTGAGGCAAAAAGCCTAAATTGGTGGTGGCTACCAAAAGTGGCCTTTGGTTTGGAGGATAGATATTATGCACTTGAATAAAGGCTAAAACCATAAGTTAAGGGTGGCCGGTGTAAGGTTAAAAGCACAAAAATAAGGGGGTGAGTTAGGAGTGAGGAGAAAAAGAAGAAACATCGTGTATTGGATGCAAGAAAAATGAAACATGCCTTAGAAATGAGCTAAAAAGAAAAAAGAAGTGTGAAAAAAGGAAAAAAAAACTGACAAATGAGAATAAAACACACAGAAAAGCTTTAATAAGGAAAAGGGAGAATAAGGTGAAAATGACAGAGTTGGTGGGTCAAAAAGTGTAGAAAAACGTAATTTCAAGGAGGGTTTATAGTCACTATTTTCCTAAAATATCATACCAAAGCCTCTTGAGCTTACGTTACAAGCCTAGAAAGTCCAAAAGTCATCCTAGTCTAGTTAGTTGAAGGTCTGAATCATGAATATAGGGCAAGCCTATGGTATTACTCATTATATATGAATATCTTTTGTGAGAGTAAGTGTTTTTGCACAGTCCCATGATTAAACATGAAACCATTATTAAGTGTCATTTATTGGACTTCTTTCTATGAGGGAACTTGCATCACATTGTTAACATTTGACTTGTTTAGTGATTGTGGACTATTGATAACGTCTTGATTGTCATAGTTGTGTTGTCACATGCGCCAGTTTTTGTTAGTTTGCTAAATAGCTATCTAATCCTGTTTTGAAAAGCTGGTGTGAGTATCTGAGTCTTAGGTGTATGTGTGTATGCCATTAAGCTAAGATTTGTGTGTTACTGTGTTATCTATGTAGATTGAGTCGTCGCTTGAGGACAAGCAACAATTTTAAGTTGAGGGTATTGATGTATTGCAAAAATACAACACCTTTAATGCTTAAAACTTAGGATTTTATGTGTCCTCAATGCGACTTCAATTGTTTTTCTGTGTTTTTATATTTAAATTTTGTTGGCCATGACTTGGGAAAAAATTGTTGAAGTTGTTGGTTTCTTCTATTATACGAGACCTTATACGAGTCCTAAAGAATTCTATGAGTCGTAAAGGGGTTTTGTGGGAAATTCTAGTGAGAAGAAAATTGCTAAAGTTAAAGTCTACGAGGCATGCATACAAGTTGTGGAGACAGATACAAGTGATAGACTACCTTTCGTTTCATGGGGATCAAAGAAGTAGACTTGCAAGAATTTCATCAGACGAAACCCTCTTTATAGGTTGTAAACCACTTTATGATTCGTAAAGTGGTGTCATAGAAGAGAAGTTCAAAATTCCAGTAGCTGATTACGAGACCCCGACTATGAGCCATAGAAGACTTTACGTGTCGTAGAGTGCTTTATATAGGACTTATTTGTAATTACTATAAATAGATTTCTTTAGGTCATTATTCAGAGATAGACATCACTATTCAGTAGTTTTTAGGGTTTGTACTCAAAGAACGAAATACTTGGAAAAAAAATATTGTGAGAAAGTCTTAGAGAACAATTGGGCTTCAATTCAATCACCAAGCTTGTGATTCCTATTGACTTTGGATTTGCCTGATATTAATTCAATTGTGTAAGTATTTAATTATGTATTTTCAACTCATAATTTCTTTATCTACACATAGCATGAGTAATAAAATCCAAAACTAGGGCTGTGGAAACAATAAAGAACTAACGAAGTAAAATCAGATAGTTTACAATTCATGGAAGGTCTATATACATGTATTAATTAACTCTCCTCGTTTTGCATGTTTTCTAATGGTGCCCAACATTAGAACGTACCTAGTGTTACTGACTGGATGAAGGCAGTAATGAATAGGAAAAAATAGTAATTAACAAGATTCGATTGATGTGTTCTCGTGTAATCAACCGAAATCGGCCAAGGGGTGGTTGTATTGGGACTTATAGGTAAAAGTAGTAATGCCCACTATGGAGATAGGCCAAGTCTCATAGAGAAACTTTCCTCTCACCTTTGACTAAAGGGCATGGTGAACAAAAATTACCGTCCTGCATGCTATACACTAGACAAGAATTAGGTTACCCGGTGATACTAAGTCGTGATAGTTAGTTTAGTTTACTTTCTTATTTATTATTGCAAAACCCCTTTTTGGGGGAATTGAGTCGATTAATTACTCGGGTTGCATTTTGGTGAATTTGGCATGAGTCTACGTACTCCCTGTGGGTTTGACTCTAACCTTGGTTAGATTTTATTTCACGACAGCGACCGCTTTATCATCTAAAAAGGAGGTGTAACCTGGGCGATATCAGCCACATCTAGGGTACCCTCCTAGGTGTGAAAAACTTTGTATCTGAGCATACAACTTAAGTGTCCTAGGAAGTCTATAAAGCCGTGTCTAGTAGAGTCTTGTTTATGGGTGTGTTGTGCACCACACTTCATAAGCAGAACGCTATAGAACACTAGGAATGGTTACACTTGTTTCATGATCTAATTTGTGCAAAAGAGTTAAAACTCTACCAAAACTCTCTTCTAATTCATGTTGTACGCATTGTAGAGTTGTGGTCATGCTTGAGGTAGAGGATGTCCTGCCAGGCAGAATGTTAACCAACCCGAGCCTCAAGGACATTAAGAGCCCCAAGATCCGTCTGTCCCTGATGAGCAACCCCATCAAGCTGAGATTTCAAATGCTAATCTTAGCCAAGCAATCCAAACTCTACCCCAAGCTATCACAGCACCTGCTGTGAGGCAAAAATTGAGAAGATAGGATGCACATGACACATCTAGAGTTCGGGAATTCTTGAAGATGAATCCGCCTGAGTTCATAGGGTCTGCATCTAATGAGGATCTTGAGAAGTTAAGTAGAAAAACTTCAGAAGGTGTTCCATGTGATGCATGTGGCTGATGTTGATAGGGTTGAACTGGCTTCCTACCAGATCAAGGGTGTGGCTCGGCTATGGTTTTACCAATAAAAGAAGGGTAGAGTAGAGGAAGCCCAATTGCTGACCTGGGAAGCGTTCGAGGAAGTTTTCTTGGGGCCTTTCTTCCAAGAGAATGGAGGGAAGCAAAGGTATGAGTTTTTGAATCCGAAATAGGGGTTGATGACTATGCAGGAGTATAGGCTTAAGTTCATCAGCTATCTCACTATGCTGCGAATATGGTTTCTGACATAAGGGGCAGAGTGGGGATATATGTTGTGGGCTGAACAAAGGGCCAAAGAAAGATGGAAGGGTAGCTATGCTTGTGAGCGACATGGGCATCAAGAGGTGATGACTTATGTGCAACAAGCTGATGAGGAGAGACAGTATAAGAGAGAAGAGTTCTAGAATAAGAGGGAAAAGACATCCAACCATGAGTTTGGAAAGAGAGGGAATGGTAATAGATTCCAGTCAGGGCCAGCACTTTCATCTGCTAGTGCACCTGTGCCCATAAAAATGAATGATTAGAGGTCTCTGAATTTTGGAGCCCAAGGATCTCAGTCATAGGCCAGTGTGGCTCATGTTTCACAGGGTAAGCCACTATGTGGTAAGTGTGGTAGATTACATTTGGTTAGACGTCGTGAGGTGAGTGATGCATGTTTTATGTGTGGCTAATAGGGTCAGTTCAAGAGAGAGTGGCCAAAGTGGGCTGATCGGGCTCAATCTTCTATACGAGCCCCACAAACCAAAGGAACCCGCAAAGGTACTACGTTAGGTGCAAGCAAAGCTACAAACCATTTGTATGCCATAAACAATCGCTAAGATCAAGACAAATGCCCAGATGTTCTAGCGGGTATGGTTCAAGTATTTACTCTTGATTGTTATGTTTTGATGCACTCTGGTGCCACATTATCATTTGTAACTCCTTATGTGGCCAATAGATTTGATTAAACCCCTGAGAGTCTTCTTGAACCCTTTGATGTTTCTACTCCAGTAGGTGAGTCTATTTGAGCTGAGAGAATCTATAGAGCTTGTGTAGTGTCCATCCATCATAAGGATACTGTTATTGATTTAGTTGAGTTAGAATGATCAATTTTGATGTAATCCTAGTCATGGATTGGCTCTATGCCTATTATGCCTCCATTGATTGTAGAGCCCGAACCATTAAGTTCCAATTCCAGAATGAGCCGGTTCTAGAGAGGAAGGGTGATTCTGTTGCACCAAAGGGAAATTTTATCTCCTACATTAGGGCCAAAAGGCTAATTTCCAAAGGTTGTATCTATCACCTCGTGCAAGTTAAGTCTGATGATGTTGAGTCTCCTACTCTAGAGTCAGTCCCGATTGTGAATGAGTTTCCTGACGTGTTCCTGAGTATTTTTACTAGAGTTCCTCCTGATAGGGAGATTAACTTTGGCATTGATTTCCTTCTTAAGACCCAGCCTATTTCAGTTCCACCTTATAGGATGGTCCTCGCCGAGTTGAATGAGTTGAAAGAGCAGTCGAAGATTTCTTAGAGAAGGGCTTTATCATGCCGAGTGATTGTCCTTGGGGTGCTCTTATCCTATTCATGAGAAATAAATATGGGTATCTCAGAATGTGTATCGATTATAGGCAACTGAACAAGGTAACGATAAAAAGAATGAATATCCTCTCCCCTAGAATAGATGATCTGTTTAACCAACTTCAAGGTGCCTCTTATTTCTCCAAGATAAATCTGAGATCTGGCTAATATCAATTGAATGTGAGGATATGTGATATTCCAAAAATACCCTTTAGCACTAGATATGGCATATTCGAGAGATGAGGAGGGCATGCCAATTACTTCAAAGTTGTCCTCCAAACTCTTAAGGACCATGAGTTGTATGTGACGTTCTTGAAATATAGGTTTTGGCTTACGTTAGTTGCTTTCTTAAGCCATATCGTTTTTGGTGATGTTATTTGAGTAGACGCGCAAAAGAATGAAGTGTTTGAGAGATGGCCCAACCGACCTCTCCAACTGACAAAACAAGTTTCTTTGGGTTAGCAGGTTATTACCACAGATTTGTTGATAGACTTTCTTCCCTATCCACACAATAGACCAAACTGACTCAGGAAAAAGGTCAAATTTCAGTGGTCTGATGAATGTGAGAGGAGTTTCCAAGAGTTGAAAACAAGAGTGACTACTGCACAAGTTTTAACCTTGCCAGATGGGACAGAGGATTTTATGATATATTGTGATGCACCAAGAGTTGGATTGGTTTGTATGCTGATGTAGAGAGAGAAAGTGATAACCTATGCTTCCAGGCAACTTAATGTTCACGAGAGGAACTATCCAACCCATGATCTTGAGTTGGTAGCAGTGGTGTTTGCATTGAAAATCTGGCGCCACTATTTATATGGAATGCATGTAGATGAGTTGACTAACCACAAGAACTTGCAGTATGTCTTTAGCTAGAAAGAGCTCAACCTGTGACAGAGGAGATGGTTGGAGTTTCTCAAGAATTATGACATGAGCATTGTCTACCACCCAGGTAAGGCTAACATTGTTGTTGATGCTCTTACCAGGTTGTCCATTGTTAGTATGGCCCATTTTGAGGAAGGAAAGAAGGGTCTAGCTAAGGAAGTACATAGATTTGCTCGATTGGAAGTTCAGCATGAAGATAATGATGAAGGAGGAATCAATGTTCATAATGGGACTACTTTATCTTTAGTGGAAGAGATGAAAGAAAAGTAAGACCTTTATCCTATCATACTCCAATTGAAGGAGGTTGTCCACAAACAGAAAGTGATGGTTTTCTCCAAAGGGGGAGATGGAGTGTTGAGATATTAGAGTAAATTGTACGTTCCAAATGTTGATGGTATTCGAGATATAATTATGGTAAAGTCAATAGCTCTAGAAATTCCATTAATCTCAGCTCTACTAAGATGTACCACGACTTGTGGGAAGTCTATTGCTAGAATGGAATGAAGAGGGATATTGTTGAGTTTGGTTCTAAGTGCCTGAATTGCCCACAAGTTAATGTTAGCATTAAAGATCATGTGGATTGGCTCAGGTTCTTGAATAGAAGTGGGAGATGATCAACATGGACTTCATTAGCAGTCTACCGAGGTCACAAAAGCAACATGATTCGACATGGGTAATTCTCGATAGAATGACAAAATTGGTCCACTTCTTAGTTGTTAAGACGACTAACTCTATAGAGGATTATGCATAGTTGTACATCCATGATATGAGGTTGCATGGTGTTCCCTTGTCCATCTTTTCTGACAAAGAAGCTCAATTGACCTCACTTTTGGAGATCCATCTAGAAAGGATTGGGTACTAAAGTTAATCTGACTATAACTTTTCATCCTCCGATGGATGGCCAAGAAGAACACACAATTCAGACTTTAGACATGTTGAGAGTCTGTGTCCTTGACTTCAAAGGAAAATGGGATGATCAGTTGTAATTAGTTGAATTTGCATATAACAGTAGTTATCATACAAGCATTTGATGACCCCCTATGAAGCTTTGTATAAGAAAAAATGTAGATCACCAATTAGGTAGTTTGAGATTGGAGAAGCCGAGTTGATTGGACCTGACCTTGTCCACCTATCCATGGAGAAGGTAAAGTTCATCGAAGAGAGGTTAAAGACTACACGGAGTTGCTAGAAAATCTAACACAGATGTGAGGAGAAGAGACTTAGAGTTTGAGCTAAATGATTGGGTGTACATTTAAGTATCGCCTATGAAGGGTGTAATGAGATTTGGGAAGAAGGGGAAATTGAGTCTTTGCTATATTACTTCCTATCAGATTGTGAAGAGGACTGGAAGGTTGATTATGAGTTTGTGTTGCCTTCAAAGTTAGACGCAATTCTTCCTGTAAGAAATGCTTGGGAATATCTTACCTTGGTGATCCCTATTGAGAGTATTAAGTAAAGGATAGCTTGTCCTATAAGGAGATTCTGGTCCAAATCCTTCATCATCAAGTTCTAAAGTTTAGAACCAAAGAGATTGCCTCAGTCAAAGTCCTATGGAGAAATCAATACATTGAGGAAGCCACATGGGAGGCTGTGGAAGAGAAGAGAGCTAAATAACCAACCTATTCGTGGCTGCTGATGGGAATGATGAAGGTATTATCCTTACCCTTGACTTAAATTGTTATTTCTATTCTTGAGTTGATGTGTCTATTCCTAAGTCTGAGTAATGATTGTTAAGATTGATGAGGAGTAGAGAGTTTGATTGATTGAGTGAGAATTAAGAAGAGTTTTGATTGTTATTTGTGTTTTAATGTCCATCCATTACTCATCATTCAACGACGAATGATCACAAGGGGAAGGTGATGTAACACCCAATAAAATTACCAAAATACTCCTAAAGGAGAGATATGCGTATAATGCTTCTTCCTATGATCTGATGCCAAATCCGAGGCTGGATATGCGATCAGCATGAAAAATTTAGAGGGGAAATAGTCACGGTAGATATGTAGAGCAATCGAATCAAAAGATAATTTTTTGATAAGAAAATGAATTCTAGTGAGAGTGAGCGACAGGTGTGCGATGTGCACCTGCCACGAACATACACTTAGAATTGGTCTAAATATTTTCTATAGGATAAGAAAACTCGATCGAAGAATTTTCGACGAAAATAATCTCAGAACAACCCAATTCGCGTCGCAAACTAGGCTACCCGAGGCGAACATTTTTCAGTTTTTCATGAGCGGCATTTCAGACCTTTCCCGACCCCTCCTAAACTTAAAACACGATCCAAATGGATTGTTTTGAGCATATAAAGGGTTTTAATCCCCATTCGTAAGCCGTTTTAAGTTCTTGAAAAAGACTAGGGCTAAAGAGAAGAGAAGAGGATCGAAAATTTGTGGAGTTTGAGGAGAGTTCTTCAAAGTTGATTGTCAAAAGCTTCACACCAGGCATGTAAGGATAAACTAAAGCATGAAATTATTCTTCCATGTGCTCCGTTAATGATAATAGAGGAGTTGAGAGTCCAATGAGTCTACATACATGATTCTTGAACATTTTTTTTTTAAAAACTGCATACAAATTACATATATTTTAATATGTCGATGATCATCATAAACTTGATTTTCCTGAATCACATACTTTTCATGATCTATTTTATAACCATATATGTTAATTTGTGAAAGAATGCATGAATGAACATAGGGATGGAGTATAGAGCCTTGACTTGAGTATGTTGATTGTAATCTTGATGTGAGTATGAGGTTTAGTTAATTGATCTTGATGATCCCATGAGTATTTGTAATTGAGTTCAAAAGATTTATCCAATTGACTTCTTCTTAATGATGATTTGAATCATTGAGTTCTTAAATGAGCACTTAGTGATGAGTGATTAAGATGTTAGGCTGAAAATCCCCATTTAGTTGAGTTAATGAGTTGATGAGAGTCTTTATGAGTCTATTTGAGAATGAGAGCCTCCATAATGCTAATTGAGATGATTGATTGATTTGAGGAGCATTATGAGCATTGAGTCTTGGGAGGAATATCGAGCACCAAAATGAGTAAGTGTAAATCCAAATCACACTCATTAACTACATAGCCAAGCATAGGTGAGGACTAGAACCATTACATTGAGGTTCCCTCTTGTGTTAAAGTCCCTAAAAGCAATAAAGGATTTGTTGAGGCTAGATCCCTAATGGATCTGATTTGTTCTTTACTTGGAACTTACTGAACGGTTGTGGCAACATCAATAGGATTTTAGTACAATCACTTGTCATAAGTGAATGTTGTCGAAAAAGAGAAATCCAGATAGGTCCCACACTGAGTACTCTAAGTCGAGTTAAATTGAGTTAAGTTCCATTGAATTAAATTGAGTTGATTGATGAGGTTTGATTGGTTGATTGATCACTTTTCTATTGTTTATTCTTGTTTTAGATAGAAATTTCACATTCTGATCGAGTGTCTTCTGAGTTGATGTTGTTTCTATGTTATTCTACCTGGATCGGTTTCAAAGTAATTTTACGTACTCGTATATTCGATGTACTGGTGTTCCCTTTGAACTGCATCATTTTATGATACAAAGGCAAGTACTAGAGATGGTCAACAGGCAAACCGTTGAGGATCTTTGCATTCAGCTGAGTTAGTGAGCCTCCTTTACTTCGAAGGTCTGTTTTATTTTCATCTAGATTTATAGAGTTAGATTTGAGTTAGGTTTTCTTTTTAGTTGAGTATGGGCGTGTCATTGTACCATTTGATAGTTATAAAGGCTTCATAGACTAGAGTTTAGTATTGATGTTGAGACTTGTTGAGCTAGTTTCTTTCCTACTAGCGTATTTGTTTAATATGATACTTGAGACTGGATTGCTCATTATTATCTTTAGTCTTTCGCTGCTTTATTATGTTAAATGAGTAGATGTGATGAGACCAAATGGTTCACTTGGAGACTAGAAATCGTCTCTGAGTGTCGTCCACGTCTGGGAAGAACTTGATGGAACTTCAGGAAAATCATGCAACTAAACTCAACTCATATATAATTTGATCAACAATTCATGAAATAAATTTGTGGAATTTAATGGTAGATCACAAAATTCATAATTTTTTATATTGAAAATATGTAAAAGGATTAAAAAGTTTGTTGGACTCTATGGATGAAACAGATCCATGGATAAATACCCACATACCTTATGTAGAACCCTTGCTTAGAACTTGAAACTAAAAGCTTGAATTGTGGAAGCCCAACTTGTAGAAGAACAATCAAGAAACACTTTCTTGAAATTCTTGGAACTTTTTCTTGAAAATCCTATGATTAGGGTTTAAGATTTCTCTTAGCGAGTCATCAATAGACGAAGAAACATTAGTTGGAAAGCTTCATGAAGGCCTTATCTTCATGAACAATCTTAAAAGAAGATCCTAACATGATGTGTTCTTGAAAATTCTTGAGTGATCAAGTTTAGGAATGAAGAAGAGGGTTTTAATTGTTAAAAGATTGATTTCCTATATGTTAGGAATATTAAAATAACTCTCCAATGATTTATAGGACAAAAATATCCTAAAAAAATATTACAAGAGGAGTCATCTCGCAGAACCATCATGGATCTCGGCCAGATTTGCATGTCTTCGTTAAAATGATCATAAATTTTTACTCATTGAAATAAGTCAAACTTGCTGGCATTAGAAAGAAGACTCAAAGACATTTATTTGATAGGTCATGGACTACCTAACTCCTTATAAATTGAGAGATATGATTTTTTGGAGTTGATCGTTATATGAACTCATGTGAAAATTTATCTGATAGAATTTCATTGAACTGGGCTTATTATAAGAGATCCCCACTTTAAATACTTAGGAATTTATGTTAACACACTTATGAACAACTTAGAAGTCATTAGATCGCCTAAGCATTCTAAAATCTTATATTAGAATCAATTGCTGAAGGAGCCTTTAACTCAACTTTGTGTTAAAGAATTATAGTGATTTTGATTCATCAACTAATTTATTGTCACACCAACGAACTGACCTTAACGCCTAAGAATAATTTGGTACAACATTATATGCATATAAAAAATGTCTCAATCTTGGCTTAAAATTTTTTAGAATGTTATAGGTATTTGTTACCTCTTTTTGCAACGATGAAATTATCCTGCACATGGGAATTCATGTGGTAATATTTTTATTTTTAGAAGAAAAAGTGTAATGCACATGTTATCACATATTACTTGAGGTGCATTTCTCAAATTTATGAATGATAGTAGGCGTGTTTCTTACACTCCAAATAATTTAGGTCTGACACTTCACTCAATAAATCACATGAGATTAAATTTGTAGATAACAATGTCATGGTCAAAGCTCAAGGTCTAGTCATAGCATGGCAAATAAGGAACCCGAAGGCACCTCACCCAAGCCTCTTAGAATTCATCTAGCATTTCATAGGTAATGAACTTAAAATAATGTGGAAAATAATAGGAAATAGGACTAAAGGAAAATTAAGCATAAAACAGGATTGAGTCACAAACATTCATACCTTGTCCAATAATACCTCTAACTTTAGACTTGGTGGAGGCTAAGACATATCCGTAGCTCACCCTCAAATAAAAGTTGCATGAGAAATACATTGAGATAGTCTAAAAGTCTTAGAGCATCAAGCTTGAAAGAAAGTATACTATTGTCCCCGAACTAGAGGACTGACCACTAGTAGTCTTCAATCGATCCTCAAGCTAGCCATGTGGAGGAGGAGGAGCACTGAACCCAACATGTTGAGATCACGTAGGAAAAAGTATGTGTTAGTACTTCGAATATACTAAGTATGTAGGATGTAATACAACAAGAAAAATCATAATATCATAATAAAGAATATGCATAATCATAATAAGGTAAATAAGCTCAACAGATGATTAATGATGAATGTATGTTTAAAAGCATCTCAAGTCACCATATACATGCTAACGTGGAAGGATACCATAACCAACATATAAGACCATGTGAGCTATTATATGGTATTCAACATAACCCCCTATATTTGATGGGAAGATTACTTTTCAGGTAGAACTCAATCAGCTTATGCATGCACATATTTAACTTTATTCTTTAGTAAATTCACTAGCCTTACCCAACAAGCACTCTAATGGTGGCACATAGTTAATAAGATAGGAGATTGCTACTAGGATTCTATTATCAAACCCCCACCTCAAGCCTCATTCGGTGCTAAGTGAAGTCCCACAGAATACTTTAAAAACATAGTCAAATGCATATATATTCATAAGCTTTGAAACATAGCATCATCATATTAGAGTAACTCAGTAAAATATTATGATCCATTCAAGTGAGAATTATTCTTATTACAAGAGGATCCATCTTTTCTGCGAATTGGGCATTCACTATCTTCACACATTCATAAAAAGGGCTTCCATAAATACTTCATAACTTGCATAAATTTTCATGAACATAGAGTTAAAACAGTTATCTTTCATAACATGCCTTATTTGAACATAGCATAAAACATGGTGGAGATGTATGTAAGCTTTAATAACATATAATGCATAAGGAGTATGCATAATCTTCATAAAATTCATCAATTCAAGTCATTCATAAAACAACCCACATAACATTCAAAATGTTAGGTAGCAATTCATGAAAACATCCTGTAATTCATTAATCTTTCATACTATAGCATAAATTTGTATCATTAGGCAATAAATACCTCATGGCATATGCATTAGGTAAACTATCATAAATCTCATGAAGATTTCTTAACTTCAAAATAAGTAAAATAATTGAAAATACTTGGGCTTCATGGGTGGAAAAAATCCACAAAAAATATCCACATACCTTGATTGAAAAATTGAGGAAGAAACTTGAGATTAGGGAAGAAAAACTTGAAACCCCAGCTATTGCCTTCTTTGTGACTTGGAAGATGAATGCCTTAGGAGATTTTGTGGGATATTAGAGTTAGACAGTATGAGAGTGTTATGGGAGGAAATTGGGCTGATATGACTAGATTTAGGCCTTAAATGATGTAATATTAAATTTATGTTATGGGATAAAAATCTAATATGTCCCTCCTTAAATCTTTGAAGGCCCCATCATTGAGCCTGATCTACAACCTGTAGATTAGTGTACAACTCGTACGTTAGGTACTTCGTCTAGTTACACCCCTGAATTTTTTAAACTGGTCTTTGAACTCCATTTCATGAACACCCTTCTACAATCGCATAGTTAGGTGTACATATCGTGAAGGCCTCTCGTAGAACCACCCCACACTTAGAAGATTTCTCACCTCTGAACCCTAATCACAAAACCCTGATCATGACCCGTCAACAGGACTATGGTTCGTAAAAGCCTTCTACGAGCCAATGTCTTTTACAGGTCATTGACTCCTTTGTGTCTTGACTCCCAGAATTTAAAATTTTCATCAAGTTTAATCTCCATCCCCGAGTCCTATCTACAACTCATTGCTAACCACGAGCTGTAGATGGGTTTGTACAATCCTGTACCAAAACCCAACACTTTGTTTCTTTTCTGAATTCCAACTTTTTTAACATGCGTGGTGTTCCAAATAATAGAAATGAAAAGGATACTACATAGAATTTTCGGTATGAGTCTAAACCTTAGTGAAAAATTGGGCTGATACCTATGTTGACAAGAAAAAATGAGTATACGATTAATTAATTGCGGTGTGTTCAAATGGATGAAGACTAATATAATACTCTTTCTTTTCATTTTATTTCTCTTTGGTTTACTTGATACTCTCTTTAAAATCTTATTTATAAGGAGTTCTTTTTACTAAAATATTTTAATTAATTATGCTTCTAAACTTTTAAAATTTAACAAGTATTATTTTATATGATAACTAAATAATACATATAAATTGAAAGAAAATAATAAATCTTTCTTGTTTTTTTGAAATAAATAACTACAATGAAAAAAATAGTTGAGCAAAAAACGTAAGTCCCACATAGTTTAGGTCTTAATTGTGTCCCTCACAACAATTTTAAAAATTACCTTTTATATTATTTTTTCTTCGCTAGATACATGGATAAAATACATTCAATACATGTATCTCAGTTATGCATAGGTCAAATTAAGCGTAATTTATTTTAGATACACTGGTGTTATGCCTGATTCTCATATATTCAAGATACACTGACTCGCTTACCTCTATCCTCTCTCATTTGTCTCCCTCCCTCTCTCACTCACCTCTCTTTATATGTTATTCATATTTTATAATGTATCTAGTATCAAAGATACATGTTGACTATCACACTCGCCTCTCTTGGTTATCTTTCTCCCGATATATTCATATTTCAGAATATATAATATCAAAAATATAGGTATCTAGTACAATAGATACATGTATTTGGTATCAAAAATTGTATTGATACACTTGAGTGTATCCATCCATGGAAATAGAGAGAAAGAGAGATAGAGAATGAGAGAGAGAGAGAGGTAGAACAAAGAGAGGGGAGAGAAAAAGAGTAAGGGGTAAAGTGAAAGAAAGAGGGGAGAGATCGAGAGGATGATATCTTTGACTTGAAATCTTGTACGAAATTATTAATTAGTGAGATAAGATGCAATTATTTCAATTTACAGAAGAAATTAGTATATGTTCTAGGAATGTTTGTGTAATTAGAAATTCTTTTCAAAATATTCTTAGTATAAGAACTAAGTAAAATAAAATGAAACATGTAATGGATCGCGCTTATTTTGCAATACAAAAATTGATATATTATGAATTTGTATTTGGGTATGCCATTTTCAAATTTATCACGACCGAAAATGGGTCGTGAATGGCACCAACACATAACATCCTAAGTGGGCATATCAATAATACAAAACCCAACCTATACTAAGTTTCCTAAAAACGATGATAGCTCACCCTAAGTGGGCAAATCAACGATACCAATCCCACCTATAAGATTATGAAATATGATGATAATATGAAAGCTCAAATTATAAAATAAGAAATAACAATAATCACTAAGTCTATTACATAGCATTTCCCATTAACTCGAAGGTCATCACACTATGGATATCTAATCTTAAAAACTAAGTTTAAGAGTAGCAACACCAAAATAGATAAATTAAACAGTTTATGTCCGAAAACTAATGTGCTAGGAGGATCCAATATGAGCTAGGAGGATAGTTCACCCTAGATTCTAATGTATTAGGTATTGGTCAGAGCTAAGGGCAAGTTGCAGTAGATGGAACACTCACCGCACTCCACAAAAGCAATAAGAAAAAAAAATACAAGTTTGGTGAGTACGGGCAATATGTACTGAGTTGGTATCATCTTCCCATTCCAATTAGAAACTAATACACATAAGTAATATCAAGAAATAAACTGTAGAACTTAACAGTGAAAACCAATAAGAAACAAGTATAGTGAAAACATGAAATAAGTACATAATCATACAAAAATATCAAAAAAATACATGAGGACTCAAGCCTCCAAACCATACTTCTTTTGAAAAATGGATTATTTGAGATTGAGCATATTATCATTTTAATAAGTTTTCCTTTATTATTATTATGCCTAAATGTGACACTCAATCCAATATATATCATGACAAAACGTGGCATCTGATCCTATAATATCTTGTCAGAACATGACAGTCGATCTCATAACATCGTGTCGAAATGTTACACCCGATACCATAATATCATGTTGGAACGTGACACCTGATCCAAACATATTGTGTTGGAATGTGACACCCAATCCAAATATACTTAATTCATCATTCTTTATCATTACTTTCCACTTCATTAATAATATTTCATCAATCTTTCTTTGTTCAAAGCATAATTTTGATAAGGCAAGTTCAAGCTTATAGATTTCATGGTCTTGGAATTGCAGACCAATCACAACATATATTAATCATCCAAAATATAATAATTAAATGCATAGAATAATTTCACAACATTAATCAATGAATATTAATTACTATTAAGATTCCCTGTAACACATTACATAAACCACATACCTCAAATCGAAGAATCGAAATTAAGCAACCTAGTTCCCAAATGTCTTTCCTTTCTTCAATGCCTCATAATTTTTTTAATCTATCAAATATACAATCTTCATAATAATACGAATTCAATGATACCCAGATTGTTTTTTTATTTTTTTCTTAAAAATTAGATCAAAATGTCACCTTGAGCCCTCGAATTCAAATCTGAAGATTTCTTTTAAATTATGTTTACCGATAATAAAATAAACTTATATGTCAAATCTCAGCTAAAAACATCATTATTGGACCCCCAAATCAAGAGTTTATTCTAAGAACCCACAAATATATTTTCTTATTTTAACATAAATTATACATGTTCCTATCCTAAAAATCTATTCATAATCTTAAGATATTTAATAGAAAGGATGAGAACAATTACATTCATGATTTAGGATGAAATTTCTAATTTTTTCTCTTCTTGTTTTCCTTTTTCTTACTACTTTATTTTTTTTCTTTTCCTTTTATGTTTTAGCCAATTGCATGTTTAATTCATTTTTGTTTATTTATTTATTGT
>JAPFFP010049334.1:0-31663 GCA_026153255.1 Solanum medicagineum
ATGGTGAATTCTGTATGGACTTTGCTATGCTTGCCCAGGTGGGACCATTCAAATAGGCAGGCTAACCTTCCTCGAGATCCCACTCTGGCTTCTAGAGTGAGGGATTTCACCGGGGTGAATCCTCCGAAGTTCTTTAGTTTAAAAGCTGATGAGGATTCTCAAGAGTTCATTGATGAGCTAACCGAGACATTGAATGTTAAGGGTGTCACTTCTTAGGATAAATCTAAAATGGCTGCCTATCAATTAAAAGATGTGGCCTAGCTGTGGTACACTCAGTGGTCTATAGAAAGAGTTTGTGGTAATGTTGTTAATTGGGAGGAGTTCAAGCTTGCGTTTGTAGATCTTTTCTTCCCACTTGAGCTTAGGGAAGCCAAGATGACTGAAATTATTAACCTTAAGCTATGTAATATAAGTGTGATGAATTATGCCCTCAGGTTCACTAAGCTCTCAAAGTATGCTCTGACACTTGTGGCTAACCATCGTGCAAGGATGCACAAGTTCATTTCTGGAATCTCTAATTTACTTGTGAAAGAATGCCATACAGCCATGCTCATTTAAGATATGGATATCTCCAGATTCATGATATATGCCAAGCAAATTGAAGGGGAGGAACTCAAGGGGAAGAGAGTGCATGATCCTAAGAGGGCCCATTTTGATGGTGGATTCTCCAGATCTGAGGGTGGTGGTTTTGGTCGCTTCCAATAGGGCCAAGGTTCTAATGTTCAGTTTGCTAATGCTAGAGGGCCTCCTTCTAGGGCACTGGATGGTGATAGTCCATTGCCTCTATGATGTGACTAATGCGGACGAAATCGCCCTAAAAGGTGCTTGTGGGGTTCGGGTGCTTGCTTTGGTTATGGGGAAATGGGACACAAGGATATTCATTGTCTAAAGGCACCAAAGAAAGTCCAAGTGAATCAAGGTGCCCAAGGCAAACCTAGAGCTCCTCAAGGTGCTGCTCCAAGAAACAATAAGTTTTATGCTCTTCATTTCTGTTATGAAGTTGAGGAGGCTCCAGATGTTGTGATTGATATATTAAAAATCTTTGATTTTGATACTTATGCTTTACTAGACTTGTGTGGGAACTTGTCTATTGTGACTCCTCTGTTGGCTGTTAAGTTTGGTTTGAGTCTTGATATCTTGAGAGAACCCTTTTCAGTTTATACTCCCGTGGGTGAATTTGTTGTTGCTCATAAGGTTTACCGTGGTTGTCCTATTTTTGTGTTGCATAAAGTCTTTCCGTGTGATCTTATGGAACTTGAGATGTTAAATTTTTATGTAATTCTTTTGATGGATTGGTTGCATGAATCATATTCTCCTATAGATTGTAGAACCCGAAAGGTCAAGTTCCAACCTCTAGGTGAGCCCGTTCTTGAATGGAAAGGTAGTGACTTCACTATTAAGGGCTGATTTATTTCCTACCTTAAGGCCGAAAAGATGATCTCCAAGGGGTTTATGTATCATATTGTGAGGGTCAAGGATGTGGAGACTGAACCATCTACTCTTGAGATAGTTCTGGTGGTAAATGAGTTTCTAGATTTGTTCCCTGAGGACTTGCTCCATATTCCTCCCGAAAGGGAAGTAGACTTTGGCATAGACCTTCTCCCAAATACTTGCTCGGTGTTCCCCGAGAACTTGCTCTATTCCTCCTTATCATATGACACCAGCTGAATTGAAGGAGTTCAAGGATCAGTTGAAAGATTTGTTGGAGAAAGGCTTCATTAGACCAAGTATATCTCCATGGGGAGCTCCGGTGCTATCTGTAAGGAAGAAAGATGGATCTCTTCGGATGTGCATTGTTAATAGGCAATTGCATAAGGTGACCATCAAGAGTAAGTATCCACTGCCTAGATTTGATGACTTGTTCGAGTAACTTCAAATGGCTACTCATTTCTCAAAGATTGACCTTCGTTCTGGGTATCAACAGTTGAAATTTAGAGAGTGTGTTATTCCTAAGACAGCTTTTCAGACTAGGTATGGGCACTTTGAATTTGTGGTGATGTCATTTTGTCTAACTAATGCTCCGGCAGAGTTTGTGGATCTCATGAATGGAGTGTTCAAGCCATTCCTTGATAGTTTTGTGGTTCTCTTCATTGATCATATTCTCATTTATTCTCGGAGTGAGCAGGAGCATATAGATTATGCCAAGTTTAGCAAATGTGAGTTTTAGTTGGGTGAGGTGGCTTTACTCGGTTATGTGGTGTCTGGTGATGGTATTAAGGTTGACAAGGAAAATATCGAGGCCGTGAAGAATTTGCCTAGATCATTGATCCATTTAGATATTCGAAGTTTTCTGTGGTTGGCTGACTATTATAAGAGGTTCGTTGAAGGGTTATCATCTATTGTATCTTCGTTGACTAAGTTGATCCAAAAGAAGGTTAAGTTTTATGTGGTCGGATAAATGCGAAAAGAGTTTTCAAACAGAAGGATTGGCTTATAACGGCTCCTGTCCTGACTTTACCAAATGGCTTGGATGGGTTTATGGTATATCGTGATGCTTCTTGAATTGCATTGAGTTGTGTACCTACGCAACATGGTAAGGTGATAGCTTATGCATCTAAGGAATTAAAGGTGCATGAGTGCAATACCTTGAGTTAGCGCTAGTATTGTCCTTGAAATTTTGGAGACACTATTTGTATGGCGTACATGTTGATGTCTTTATCGATCACAAGATCTTACAATATGTGTTCAGTCAAAGGGATATTAACTTGAGGAACAGGAGATGGTTAAAACTCCTTAAACACTATGGCATGAGTGTACAATATCATCCCGACAAGGCGAATGTGGTAGTGAATGCTCTTAGTAGGCTTTCTATGGGAAGTGTGGCTCAAGTTGACGGGGAGAAGAAGGAGTAGGAAAAGGATGTTCACCGTTTGGCTGGATTGGGTGTTAGGTTGACCGATTCTACTGAGGGTGGTATTCGTGTTCAAAATGGGGCCGGATCTTTTGTGGTTGTTGATGTAAAATCTAAGCAAAATCTAGATCCATCCTTAGTTGAATTGAAGAAATTGGTCATCGAGAAGGACATAGAGGTTTTCTCCCATGGGGGAGATGATGTGCTTTGGTATCAAGATCGGTTATGTGTTCTGGATGTGGATGATCTTAGGAAGATAAACATGAGTGAAGCCCATAACTCTAATTATTCTATTTACCAAGGATCTACTAAGAAGTATCGAGACTTGAGAAAAGTTTATTTGTGGTATGGTATAAAGAAGGATATAGCCATGTTTGCATCCAAATGCCCAATTTGTCAACAAGTGAAGGTGGAGCACCAATGACCTGGTGGGTTAGCCCAAGACATTGAGATTCCTACTTGGAAATAGGAGGATGTGAACATGGATTTTGTGATTGGTTTTCCTCAAACCCGAAAGCAATTTGACTCAATTAGGGTTGTCATTGACAGAATGACTAAATTAGCTCATTTCCTATAGGTTAAGACCACTTTTTGTGCCGAAGATTATGCAAGGTTGTACATCCGAGAGGTGGTGAGCTTGCATGGTGTGCCTAGGTCTATCATATCATATTGGGGTACCCGATTTACTTCCCATTTTTGGAGATTGTTTTAAAGGTGACTTGGTTCTAAGGTTAAGTTGAGCATCGCCTTTCATCCTCAAATCGATGGATAAGTCGAGAGGACAATTCTAACCTTAGAAGATATGTTGAGGGCTTATGTGTTGGAGTTCAAGGAAAATTAGGATGAACATCTCCCACTCACTGAGTTTGCTTATAATAATAGCTTCCATGCTAGTATTGGTATGGCACCATTTAAGGCTTTATATGGTAGGAGGTGTAGGTCTCTGGGGGGTGGTTTGAGTTGGGAGAAATGGCTTTGATTGGTGGGGATTTAGTTTGGAGGCTATAGAGAAGGTGAAGTTGATTAGAGAAAGGTTGAAGGTGGCCAAAAGTCACCAAAAGTCCTTTTTATATGCTACGAAGAGGGACATTGAGTTTCACATTGGTGATTGGGTTTATGTGAAGGTTTCACCTATGAAGGGTGTGATGCATTTTGGTAAGATGGGCAAGCTAAGTCTTCGGTATGTGGGCCGTTATAAGATAGTGGAGCGAATTGAAAATGTGGCTTATACGTTGGATTTACCTCAGGAATTGAGATCTCTTCACCCAGTCTTCCATGTGTCGATGTTGAGGAATTTGGTTGGTGATCCTAGTACTATTGTGCCCTTGTAAGGTGTTGAGGTCGAGGAGAACTTGTCTTATGAGGAAGTTTACGTAGAGATTTTAGATAGACAAGTGAAACGACTTTGTAATAAGGGTGTGGCCTTGGTTAAGGTGCTTTGGAGAAATCAACATGTGGAGAGTGCTACATGGGAGGTGGATTTGGACATGATGAAGTGATATCCCCATCTTTTCCAATCTACTCAAACCTAAGGTATTAGGTTCTTCCTTTTCCAAGTGTCCTAATCCTTTCATTCTTGAGTCTCATGGCATGACATGCTTCCATGTGCATTAAAATAATTTTTTATGATGTTTTGAATGGTTTGAATATGTTTTGGCATGAGTTTTAATGGCTTTATGATCTTCAAATGGTGAACTATGCAGTGCATCTTGTGATTCAAAGTTTCATGTTTTGAGTCGAGCCTTTCAAGCCTTTTACTAGCACATTCAGGGATGAATGTTTCCCGGGGGGAGATGATGTAATGACCCAAACTTTGTGTGACTTCATTGAAGCTTGAAATTTTAGATTTTCGAATGTTTTGGACCAAGGTGACACTTCAAGGGAGACCTCACGGTTTATTTGAAGTCACACAACCCATGTGGCCTCCAGTGAGTTGACCTTTGGCCTCAAAATTTGGTGTTGGACCTTGATAGAAGTGATTTTGGCTAAGGCACACCACACTTGCATCCTTACGGTCCATGTGGCACTTCACAGACCATGTGGAGAGGTCGTGTATGGCCTTGGCTTGACATCACACAATTTTGGGACCCACTAAGGTGACATGGCCATCCACACGGATCGTGTGATGTCTAACGAGCCACGAGGTCCTCCGTGGAGCTTTTGGTGTGAAACCTTTTCTACATATAAATCACCATGTCATAACGTTTTGTGAGATTTTTCCAAATGAAGTCTCACGGGCACTCACACAGACCGTGTGACCTCACACGACCCCAGAAGCCCTCCATATAGATGACTTTTTGTAAAAGTTTTCTAAGTATGGGTTATCCTTTTTCCGGTGAAAATATTTCTAAGTGAGGGTTCACGGGAAAGTACACGGACTGTATAATGCCACACGGGCCGTGAACCCTCCCTTGAAGTGGTGACATGCAATTTTTCAACTCGTTTATTAATGACGTTTCCGTAAATATGATTTATTCTAATGGCCTTTTGTGACTTCCTATGCTTCCTAAAGACTTCCTAATGATCTAAACCCTATTCAATATATCCAAATTTATTTCTCACATTTGAAAACGCTCTTAAACCTCTCTCAAGAAACTCTTGTGGATTGAAGACTTGGGAATTCAAGGAAAGCTTTTCCTACTTCAAATTTCTCTTTAAAATTTCTTCATTGGCCAAGGTATGGGGGTTTGATCCTCAATTCCTTTCAATCAAGGAGTCCCAAACTATTTTCAAGTAACTATCATGAATTTTGAGCTTACTTAAAATTGGGGTTTTAAATATTGTGATTCCTTAAATTGAAGTAATGCTTGAGTTATATTTTTTCTACTATTTTAAGTTGATTTAAGCTATATTATGATGGTTTACATCGCATTTATGAAGTTATGAATATGCATGTCCCCTTAAACTTGTTTTATGCATGGGTATCCCATATTATGTTTTAAATGTGAATTTTATTTATGATTTTACTTGAATCTTATAATGTATTGTTGAATTAAGTTTGAACCTACATTACCCATTCCTTTCTCATCACATTCATGGCATATGCATTCATGTACATGAGTTTTTATGGAAATTATGAAGCGGGTTAAGCCCGATTATGTTTTCTGATATTGATTTAATATGACATTAGATATGACAAGAATGTGATCACAAATATGTTTAAGATTATGGCTCATTGAGCAACAAATTATGGGTGTTTAAACCACTATATTTAAGGAAGCATCGATTGAGGTTTGAGTTGGAGTGGGTTATCCCCAAGGGTCCATATTAATCTCTCAAGAAGGTGTTCTAAGGAGCTATCCTTATGCATGAAAAGTATGTCATGAAAAATGTTTTGATTTTTAGCCTATTATGCATGATTATGAAGAATAGGATTTGGCCTTTAAGCCTAAGAATGCATGTAACGGTTTAAAATCATACGCCTCTTTTACAAGCATGTATATATATGTATTCTAGTGGGATGATGACCTAGCACCGATGGATTGTATGTTGTCGTGAACTATCCCCAAGAGTCTGTACTCCATTCCTTGAACTATGTTCCTAGCATAGGATTATTTTTATGCCCCAAGGGGAAAGTATGTTAAGGATCTAGCTTTGGCAAGTAAGTCACTTCTTATCGTTGTGGAGGAGACAACGTGGTTCCAAGGTATAGCTCACTTGGTCTCATGTCGGTTCTGGTCCCATCCTCAATATATATATGAACTATTTTAGAATTTATACATCATCATCATGGTATATTGATATACTACTTTCTTGTTATATGATTCTTTCTATATTATGTGCCCTTGTCATCTAACATTCATTGTAGGTTGGTAAGTCATATGTATAGAATCCCTTATACTTAGTACATTCAAATGTACTAATGCATACTTTTGCCTACATGATCACACCATATAGGGACCAAGGTCTACGTTCATCCACCGTACGAAGTTTAGCTTGGATCTCCAGTTTTGCTTGTGGTGAGTCCTATCTTCCAATAACTAACAACAAATCCTCTACCTACGGTGTTTTGCCTATTTTACTTATTTTGAGAGTGAGCCCGGGGTATGTCTTTTCCCCCGTCCTATCTTATGAATAGAGGCATTTTTGGACATCTTATAACCTCTTTACGTTTATGTGCTAAGTGATGTATTTGGAGGATTATGTTTTTATATGGTCATGTCATTGTGTTGATTATGAGCTTATGTTATGGTTTTATGTTATACTATGGAAAATCCTCAGTCCCGTATTTCCCTAAAGAGTGACTCATACATACCCACCCCTTAGTTCTTGTATGCTATGCGCTTGTGAATCCATGTTAATCCCTATCCCTATGACATCACAATAACATGAGTCCTACTTTCCTATTCCTTAGAACTATGTGTTTACTATTCTCATACGCTTCCGAACTAATGATGTGTGAATGGATGCTACGAGGCTTGTTTGGGGACTCTCGAGTTCCCATTCGCGATGTCACTCCTTGGCCCTATGTCTAGGTCGTGACATATCGCCACCAAACACTCACCAATGCAGCAAATACCCAATAGGCCACCCACTCAAAAGGCTCTCTGTACTTCCCTTCCTATCCAGGCATCTATATCTAACTTCTCAAACATGGTCCTCAGTAGTTATTACCATTCAGGCCCTCATTCTTTAGCGTTTAACAATCAACACATGGCAAGAATTGTAATAACATACACTGGTGCTTACAAGTCACCAAATCCTTACTATACAACCTAGTAATTAGCTTGACAGACACCATCAACCACTCATAATGGCCACAAAAAATCTGGGTACAACCCTCCCAAAATGCGTTCCACCAAAACCTCCCTTAACAATATTCAGCCATCATTTAATTCAACAAAAACATTCTAAAGTACATATAACTCATCTGCAATACGCCAACACACCACCGATATGCAAAGAACAAGATGTATAGTAGAACAAGCTAGAGGTAGGGCCAACTCAGATGCAACAAGCGGGACTCGTCTCAAAACCACTTTGTTTTTTATCTCAACCTGTAAAAGTCGGTGTTCATGGTCAGCATAACTCTGGGTGCTAACTTAGAGCTGTCTTCAGTCTATCTCAAATGCCCTGGACACCTGCTAAGGTGCCTTATAACATGTTTACAATGTACGGGCCGACTCTATAGGCTCAAACCAACCAACTAGAGTGCCACATCAATAACTACGTAATAGAAACAAGTAATACATCCCCAGGGCAATATCAAAACCGATGCCATCCGACAATATCACTCGACCCGTATATCACAATCTTGAAGAATCATCATACCTAACTCCCTACTAATGAAAGGGACCTTCTACTACCTCAATATCTAACCCGGATAAGAAAAAGCTCGAAACACATACTTAAACAAGTGATGGGCGGAGCAACACTCCAAACACTATATAACCATTACCTAAGTACTGGGCAATCTGGCAAAATGATTAACATTCCCACTAACAAGCATAGCCAGGAATCCCAACAATACAGTCTCAATCGGCTATCTATCAAAACAAGTCACTAGGGTAGAGTGGCCATCAGCTCATTCGGTAGGGCGACAATATTTGATATAACAATAGAAAGCCCAACTAAACCTCTAGGCATAGGATCCATCTCACAATCCAGTCACCCAAAAATAAGGAGAACCATATATCAACAATCATCACCATAAAATCGTAACCATCTAGGCATAGGGTGTAGCCAAGGGAATATCTGACTGTCGATTTCTCAAATACTGTATATGCTAGTATCAGATGACCCAGCGCAGTTGGCGAGCATCAGAATAGTCATAGGTATAAATCTCAAGGTTTGGCTTACATTCAACCACCAACAGGGTATAATCACAACATAGGCGATACCTACTCAGATTCTTACCAGGTAAACATACTAATCAAAATAAAATAACCTAACAATGCAAACTAGTAGGTAAATAATCGAATACACGTATTCAAAAGGCACCAATGCTCAGCCTTACCTCAGTCACAACTTATCTCATCTTGAGGATCTTTATCTAGAGTGCTCACAGCCTATGAAACCATTAGCAAGCCGTTGACGTATATATGTACATATCACAGAACTCTATCCCTAATAATATCTCTCACAGCGTAATACATAACCACCACCAATCAAGTACTATCACAAAGCCTGCCTCTGAGGCCCTTCTACATTCTCACTGCCTTCAAGCTTCCTCATTGGGTAGTTACAACTCGAGGGGATCTAGCCTTAACTCAATGGGCTCTGGGGGCTGCTCCCTATTAGGTTCTGAAAACGTAGCACTTCCCCAGACCAAAGTATGGCCTATACATGACGTCGACGCGGCAGGAGGAACGAAGAAAAAGTCTTAGAAATCAGAGAACCATTGAAAAGACGTACAATAAGAATCAATAACACAGGAAAATTCCTAACATCCTGTTTCCTCTTAGAGATAAGCCACGGATGTCTCCGCACCCATCCACAGGACTTTATTAAACAATAGCTCTGTATAGATGAGACTTGTGAACCTTAAGCTCTGATACCACCTTGTCACGACCCGGTCCCAATCATGATGGTTCCCGCTGGTCCCACCTACTGATAAGACAATTTCCATCCCAAAGGTACCTGTCCTAGCTCTCTAGTCCAAACCAAATCATTACAATAGTAATATATATGTTGAAACCTACATAGAACCTGGAAGTCAATTGTACAGAGCTACAATAGACACAAGGACATATTGTATACATATGGTAATAATCATAATAATATACAAAACTAGGAGTGGACCTACAAATACCAAACATTAGTGTACAAGGCCAATGTCTGGATACAAAATACGACCATCAACAGGAAAGAGACTGCGAAAATGCCAGAGCTGTTAGTGTCACCTTAAGTCTCCTAAGCACTCCCAAAGTTCCCCAACTCGGCTATCATGGCCCATAATTGGACCTTTACCATGGGAAGATGCAGAAGTAGGGGTGAATACAAGAAAAGGCATCCAGTAGGCATCAACGGCCGATCGAGTGAAATAGTGAATATAAATAAAGTCCCAATATATAAAGAAGTGCAATAGTGTAGCAAAACAAACTCAAATCAAGCCAAACCCATGTCTGGGAACCTAAAACCACTACTGAACTAAACGAAGTGAAGAACAATGATAACCTAAACCAGCCAAACTACTGAACGTCGATACCGATTGACAACAACTGTGTAGTCCAATATTACAACTGCCGCGAACTGAGGTATAGTGTTTTACGCGGGTGTAAGGTCCTAGTATATATACCTATATGCCAACTGGGCACCCATGAGCCCAGAAGGTACACCCGCGCACAATAATAATGCTAATAGAAAATCAAAGAATCCCATTAAACCATCACACAATCTCACAGAACCATCATAGAGCCTAGCTCTCCACATCATCAAAATAAAGGTCAGTTGTATGATGGTGTAAGGCCCTATTGTCTAATCCTAATGCCCCTGAGCCCCCATATGCCTAAAAGCTACACCCACACTCAATCAGGGTGTGAATAGGTGAGTGGATCCACGGGTAAGTAATCACAGTCCTCACCCTAACAATCACAAGTCAACTGAGTCCTCGACCTTATGCCGGCACGTGGCACCCAATCCATAGTCCTTTGGCCTGGCCTCTGGTCGAGCAGTCAGCAAGGCCAGATTATCTGACACTCAATATAATGGTGGGACATATCCCCCACGAGAAAAAGAATTTCTCTCACATAAACAATAATGTCTCATATTAGGATGTCAGTCATGGTACCCCACCCCACACAACATTAATCACGGGGAGCACCCCACCGAATAACAATCAGGCTCCTTCACCCAAATATCAACTTGTAATTAATCTGGAGAATTGGTATCTATTGCTCGATGCTCTGGGGCGACCATCGGAATTCATAACACGTGCATAACCATGAACTCGGATACTGGGATGCGATCATCGATGCTTGAACAATAATGGGGAACATCATCTGGGATCGAGGTATCCATTACTCACTTACTCAACCAATTTATCAAGATCCACAACTCCAAAGTCATATCGAACCCAGAGTGAACGTAAGCGACAATAATCATATTATCCCAAAGTGAATGTAGGCAACGATACTCTCAACTTAGGTATCCCACAGTTCAATCCAATCCACATAATCACAACCACTACCTCTCTCAGATACAACAGATACCCAAGAATCGAATGGAAAGAACTAGTACACAATAACTATCAGTAGTACATCAGAGAGTGTATGTATCACTTAACACCACAGAGCCATGCCTAACTAGGCCAAGCATACCACAACGTCATTAATCCTCCATGCCCAGAGAAAATAAGGACAATAACGGTACATCATAGGTACTTAGGACAACCAGACTCTGCAGAGTTATGTCTATGCCAGAACTAGGCCATAGTACTTCATATAATGAACACATGGTCTCCCCTAGTTAGCATATCACTGTAGCAATCACAACCCAAGCCTAGGGACTATACGTGACACAATGAATGGGAACCCGAAAGGTCCCCAAAAAAGCCTCTTAGCATATCATTCACACATCCTTGGTCGCGGAAATAAAGTAAACAAAATCAAGATAATACAATTAGAGATAGAGACTAATAGAAGAGTTTAATAATATAATTCGTAAAGATCAGCCATAATTACATCACTCATCCAATAACATCTCTAGTAACATAGATTAGGCAGGGGCCAGACAAACTTCCTGGGCTCACCCTTTTAGTATCGAAGTGTTCATCATAAGGAAATAACATAATAAAGTGAGATAAAGGCTAATGTCCCCGAACTAGAGGACTGATCACAAGCTATCTTCAAGATGTCAAAACTAGCCACGAGTAGGATGATCGTAAGGAGCTCCGGTTCCTACATGCTAACATCATTTAGGCATAGAGTATGCATTACTACATTTGAATGTTCTAAGTATGTAAGATGCAATGCAACAAGAGATAAACAACAAAATCAAAATGCACAATTAGGCAATAAATGAGCATATTACAATATGACATGCATGAATGGTACTTAAAGTCAAACATAGTTATATAAAACATATTACATGTGTAGTAAGAGACCATCATTATAGAATCCAAGGCTACCACCTCCTTGGAGAGGCAATTGAGGTATGAACCCCTCAATTGGTTGATGGTAGTCACACCCTGCCATCCATGGTGATTGAGGCCTAGCACCCCCTCAATAAGGTGTAGTCAAATTGCAACACTGTAGATACTTTTCATGAAATAAACATATATATACATATTACTTTCATCATTATAAAGTCATTCAAGTCGTAGGTCATGCAATAGATCATCAGTAGTTCAACAATCCTAAACTGGACATTTTATCAAACACTTGGTGCGTGTGTAATGCTAGTGTAAAACTATGCACTTAAAGAATGAAATCATGCTAGAAAACTTGATGCAAATAAACCCACCGACACTTAGTTATACCACCTTGAAAAATACATTGAAACCTCCCACTAGAACTCATCACAGATGTTAGATTCATAGCTCAAAACATGCATAAACAGTCATACTTTTACAAAACCCCAACATAGTTCATGGTCAAATTCATAATAAAAAGACCCATAAGTAAATCACTTAGAAACATGTAATTTAGGCAGAAAAGGAGCTTGGGCACCATGGGTAGAAGGACCCAATAGTTGAAACCCACATACCTCAACTTTGAGGATTTTCTTGATGAAGATTGAGATGAGAACTTGAAGCTTGATTGAATTCCTTAGGATCCGAAAGGAGTTTGGGACCCTTGAACTTGAGTGAAATATTTATCTAAGTGTTTGAGAAGGTGTTGGGGAATATCTTCTATGATATGAGGTTGAAAAATGACTAAGTATAGGTGTTTTTAGCATGAGGAGGCTTAGGACCTAGAACCAAAGGCATTGCACCAAACAAGACATAACTGGCACAAAATAACACTCTTCCGCACGCTGGCCGCGTCGCACTAGACGCGCGGATCGTCTCTGGAATTTGCAAATTTTGGAAAATCAAATTTTGATACAGTTACTCTAAAATCGGAGCTAGAACCATTTCCCAGTCAATATTTCCCCTTGATCACAAATATGAAGTCAGATTTTCGATATAACACACAAATTTTGAGATATATGAAAATTACGATTATTGGTATTTTCGAGGCACATCTTTGGGCACTTTTTGGGGTCATTTCAATATCTCCACCTTGGGAATATTTGTCCCCGATGTCAAAGAAACATACATAAGAAGGATAATCATGAAGATATCATCCCCAACAAGAATGCAACAATGCAATTAAACATCATTTTTAAAAATCTTATCATGTGTCAAAATCACCATGAAGTTGTCAACATAAACATGAATGCATGCAAATGATATTGGGGCTGAAGCATAAGACTTGAAGTCACATCAAGGGCTTGGAATCAGTACCTTAGGCTTGAGTGGAATGGAAAAGATAGGGATATCGTTTTGCATGTCTGCCTTAGCTTCCCATGTGGCACTTTCAACTTGTTGGTTTCTCCAAAGAACCTTGATGGAAGCAACATCCTTGTTCCTCAAAATCTTCACTTGTCTATCCAAAATTATTGGAACCTTCGCATAAGTCAAATTTTCTTTAACAACCCCCACAATATCCAATGGTACAATAGCATTTGGGTCACCCGCACACTTCCTCAACATAGACACATGGAAGACCGGATGGACCAAGTCCATTTCACTAAGCAACTCCAACTCATAGGCAAAATTTAACAATCTTAAACGCCCCACAATTGCCTAGGAATACCCCCATAATCATAATTTTCTTATATCAAAAATAGTAGTTGTGCACGTCGGGTCTACGCCATTGAAATGACCCAAAAAAGTGCCCAAAAACATGCTTCGGATTGCCCAAAATTTTAATTTCCATATATCTTAATATTCATTTATTATTTTAAAAATTCGACTTCATATTTGTGATCAAGGGGTCAAACTTAGGTGAAAAAAGGTCTAACCTCGATTTAAGAGCGAAAGATTAGCAATTATGATTTTCAAAAAAATCAATTTCCAGAAACAATCTGCAACAGCTCCCCGACGCGCCTCTGTCGCGGAGAAGTGTTAATTTTGCCCAATTTTGTTGTCTCGGTAAAATACTTTTAAGTCTTTGGCCTAAGTGTTGCCAAATGTGTTTTTACCTATACTTAGCCGTATTTCACCCTCATATCCGTCAAAACATTTCCCAACACTCACTAAAAGACTTAGCCCTATTTTCACTCCAAATTCAAGACTCAAAACCCTTATCCCAAGCTAAGGATTATATTTAAGCTTCAAGCCTCAATTTTTAATCTTCACTAAAAGCTTCTCCAAAGCAAAGGTATGTGGTGTTGAACCATTGTGTCCTTTCAACTAGGGTGCCTAAGCCTCCTTTTTACTAATGTTGCATGATTTAAAGTTAGTTTTACATGTGGGTCTTGTATATTGAGAAATTTACTACACAATGATTTTAGTTCATGAAAGTATAGTTGTTTTAGCATGTTTTGAGCTCTAAATATTGGATCTAATATTGGATTTGATGAGGGATTTTGATGTGAATATCTTGGAATAGGGGTGTTTCAAGGTGTTGATTGATGGTTTTACTACAGATTTTCTTACATGATTTCATCTCCAAATTGCATGAACTTTTACCCCCATTACACACCCTAAGTGTTTGATAAAATTTTCGGCTAGGGTTTCTTGTGGAAATAAAAGTCCAAAGTATGAGATACGGTATGATTGACTATATGATGTTGAAATGAGCTTATGTACATGATACATAAGTTCTATATAATGTGTTGCATTAGACCATGCCTAGTTCGGGGGCTATAGGAGCCCGAATAACCATGTGAGGGGCATATACCTTGCCACCAGGGTGTCCAGGTGTGAATGGCATCAACCATGTGAGGGGTATGTACCTTGACCCTAGGGGTATCCAAGTGTGAATGGAATTAACCATGTGAGGGTTATGTACCTTGCCATCAGGGTGTCCAGGTGTGAATGGCATCTCCCAACCAAAGTTGGGATTTTAGCTTGGTCTCTTCTACAAATATGATATCCAGTATGTACATGAGCTACTTAAGAATGTTTTACTTACGCAGTGATAATGCATGTCATATTGTTATACTATTCCTATTATCTAATGTATGCATTTTGAGTATGATGTCTATTTATTGTTGCATTTCATCCCACATACTTAGTACATTCAAACGTACTAACACATACTCTTTCCTACATGATATCACCTTGTAGGAACTGAAGCTCAAGTTGATTATCCTCCTCCTCCATGTGGCTAGTTCGGTACTACTCAAGTTGGTTAGTGACTCCTCCATTTCGGGGACCTTAGTCTATGTTTCCTCTTATTATGTATTGAGACATTCTTTTTATGTTCTATTTTGACAATAAGGGTGAGCTCAGTTGTTTTGTCTTTGCTCCCGCTCTTATCTATGTATTAGAGGTGTTTGTTGGACATGTTATGTATCTATGATATGAGCTTTGACTTTTGTCCCTTGATTATGATGTTGTGCAAGCTTTCATTTAGTCCCATTACCCCTATTTCTACTTTTTTATGTCATTTAAATGCTTCCACGACAAATGATATGTAATAATAAGTTAAGAGGCTTGTTTAGTGACCCTTCGGGCTCCTTATTCTCCATGTCACATCTAGGCCCTATTTTGGATCGTGACAAACTTTATATCAGAGCACTAGGTTGATAGATCCTAGGATTCCAACACACCGTATCGATTAGAGTCATATTCATGGTTGTGTTGTCCACCACAACTATGAGTAGGAGGCTATGAGACGTTTTAGAAAATATTTTCATTCTTCATGGTCTATGTCATATTATAGAAGTGAGACATGGTTTCTCCCTCTAATGAATGTTCTTTTCTCTTCTAGTTGATCATGCCACTTTTAAGAGAGATGCGAGGGAAGGTAAGTAGAAAGTTTTGATTTCGATGGATCTGGGTTCTGCTACTTTCTTCATTATTACTTTTGGTTGCTAGAAGGCTTCTTGTGTATCCCGAGTTATGATATGAACCTTTGGCGTTTATCTCTTGGTTGGGTATGTTGTTGCTAGAAAGTTCATAGGTGTTGATCCTGGTTTGTATTGCATTAGGTCTTGCGTTGTGGCTTGTTAGAAGTGGCGTGGTGGGTTTTGATATCATACTTGGGATGGAATGGTTGCTTACATGTTGTGTCTTCATTGATAGTAGAACCATAGGATTAGATCCTAATTCCCTAATGAACCCATCCTTGAGTGGAAGAGTCATGGTGTGGTGGTCAAGTGGTAGAAAAAGAGGTAGGTCCATTCTAGTCATAAGGTGCAATGGGTCTCTAAGGGGTTGCATTTTTCATCTTGTGAGAATTGGAGGTGTTGAACCTAAGTTGTTTTATCTATAAAATTGTTGGTGGTGGTAGATGCAGCTTTGAATGTCCTTTTTGATATTTTGAATGTTGGGGTAGTGTCCTATAGTTTTACTAGTACACCGGGAATGCCTATATGTCTCAAGGGTAAGATCTTTAGTCCCTACTCTAATAGGCTTATGGTGGTTTTGGTGATAATATGATGGTTTGTGTTCCCTAAGGAGGTAGTGCATGTGAGTCTTTTTAGGGTAGTACTACAAAGTTTAAAGAAGAAGGTTGGATGCTAAATAGGAGAAATGGGGATTTTGGTTGTAAGAAGTTTCCTTTCTAGGTCGTGTGGTGCTGGGTCATGGTATTAAGGTGGACTCTAGTAAGACGAAGGTGATTAAAGATTGGCCTAGACCTTTGAACACATCGGATATTAGGGGCTTCTTAGTCTTAGCGGGCTATTACCGGAGGTTGCGAATAGGTTATCTTCTATTGCCCCTCTTTTGATTTAGTTGACATTAAGCAAGGCCAATTTTGTGACCGATGTTTTAAGAAGGGTGATTTGATAGATCTGGAATTTACTATTCCTTGTGTTATTTCTTTGTGCCAATAGGATTCATGTGTGTGTCCCGGATAGTTGTGTGAGTCTATAGTGGCTAGAAGAGGTCTATAAGGGTTGCCCTATATTGCATAGAAGTCTTTTCTTGTGATCTTTGTTGAACTTAGCTTGATGTGTTGGAGGTCTTGAGGTGGTTTGGCGATTTGCATAGCATGCTTTCGATGAGTATAGGACCCGTAAGGTTGTCATATGATGGTTAAGGATGGTCGATCTATTTGGTCAACTACAATGAGTTAGTTACTTGTCTAAGTTTGATTTGAGGTTCGAGTTTTGTTCTCAAGTGTGGAAGAGGGTAGGTGATATCCCTAAGTGTCCTTTTGAACTTGGAATGATCATTTTTGAATATTGGTAGAGTTGTTTGGTTGGCTTATGCACCGGTGATGTTTTATAGGTCTCTTGAATATGGTCTTAAAATCCTAAATTGATATGTTTGTGGTAGTCTCTGGTGATGAGGTATTGATTTGTTTAAAGCTTGTGAATCATTTGGGGGTAGTGTTGCAAGTCTAGGAGGATGAGAGATTGTTTGCTAAATATGATAGGTGTGCATTGTGGATAACAAGAAGGTGGTTAGAATTCTTTAAGGATTATGAATGAGTATGCATTATTTTCCCCCGGTAAAGCTAATGTTGCGGTAAGTGCCCTAGGTAGCCTAGCATGTTTGTTGATGGTGGCAAAGAGAAGACTAGTGGGGTCTATCGGTTGGTTAGATTGGAAGTTAAGTTGAGGGAAGTTGAGCATGGTGGTGTTGCATTCTTGATGGTTCCAAATCTTCTTGGGTTAAAAGGTATAGATTAGGTAAGGCCTTGATCTCATTAGAGTTGGAAGTTTTGGGTGAGGAGATGAATAGAGTGGGGGTTGTCTCCCAAGGGAGAGATGGTGGTTATGGTACCAAGTGGGTTAGGTGTATTTAAGGTTGACAATTGAGTTGAGTATTGTGAGTCCTTATAAAATGTAAAGGGAGGTTGGTTAGGTTGCATAAGTTTGGGTATTGCCTATGGTATGGGTACGGTTTGTCCAGTTTTTCATGCTTTTAGGTTGAAGGGATGTTGTGGTCACTTTAGTATTACAGAACTCATAAGATTGTGGGTGTTGTGGAGGATAAGTTGCCTTAGGAAGATGTCCCACTGGAGGTATTGGATGGAAGGGTTGAAGAAGTTGATTGGTAAGGGGGTAGTGTTCGTCAAGGCCCTTTGGAAGAATCATCAAGTTGCATATGTCTCTCGTGGAGCTGGAGCAGGCATTGAAAAGCGATATTCGTACCTCTTTCATTATATACAAGCTTATGATAACATGTTGAACCCTTCCTTGTGATTTCAAGTCTTATGTTTCAGCCCCTATGTCATTTGCATGCATCCATGTTCATGTTGACAAGTTCATGACGATTTTTGACACTTATGTTGAGATTTTGAAAATGGTGTTTTAAATGTATTGTTGAATTCTTGTTGGGGCTGATTGGTTCATGATTACTCTTCTTATGTACGTTTCTTCGACATTCGGGGATGAATGATTCCAAGGGGGAGATATTGAAACACCGAACACTTGCCTAGGAATACCCCCATAATCGTAATTCCCTTATATCTCAAATCGGGGATATTTAAACACCCCTTCACATAGCTCAGAAAGAAAATATGATGTATTTTTCTCAATATCTCGAAATTCGTGCAAAATTTTACAAATCTGACTTTATATTCTTGTTCAGAGGGCAAAATTATGTGGGAGAACGAGTACCTACAAGGTATACTTTGTCCGTGTCAAGAAAAATATTTTTTGATGAAACTTCGCAAAAAAGTAGTTGTCCGCGTCGGGTCCGCAACATTGAAACGACCCCAAAAAGTTACAAAAAACGTGCCTCGGAATTCCTGAAATTTTAATTTTCATATATCTTAAAATGTGTTCATTATTTTGAAAATTCGACTTCATATTTGTGATCAGGGGGGCAAAATTTGGTGAAAAAGGGTCTAACCCCGATTTAAGAGCGAAAGATTAGCAATTATATCAATTTCCAGAGACAATCCGCGACAACTCCGTGACGTGCCTCTTTCGTTGAGCAGTGTTATATTTGCCTAGTTTTGTTGTCTTGGTCCAAGACTTTTAAGTTTTGGGCCTAAGTGTTCCCGAACATGTTTTTACCTATACTTAGCCTTATTTCACCCTTATATCCCCCAAAACATTTCCCAACACTCACTAATCACAGCCATATTTTCACTTCAAATTCAAGACTCAAAATTCTCATCCCAAGCTAAGGATTATCTTCAATTTTCAAGCCGCCATTTTCAATCTTCACCAAGAACCTCTCCAAAGCTAAGGTATGTGGTGTTGAACCATTGGGTCCTTTCACCCATGGTGCCTGAGCCTCCTTTTTACAAATATCACATGATTTAAAGTTGATTTTAGATGTGGGTCATGTATATTGAGAAATTTACTGGATGGTGATTTTAGTTCATGAAAGTATGGTTGTTTTAGCATGTTTTGAGCTCTAAATCTTGGATCCAATGTTGGATTTGATAAGGGGTTTTGACGTGAATGTCTTAGAGGTATTCCAAGGTGTTGATTGATGGTTTTACTACAAATTCTCTTTCATGATTTGATCTCCTAATTGCATGGTCTTTTACCCCCATTACACCCCCCTAAGTGTTTGATAAAATGTCCGGCTAGGGTTTCTTGCGGAAATGAAAGTCCAAAGCATGAGATACGATATGATTGACTACATGATGATGAAATGAGCTTATGTACATGTTATATATGTTCTATATACTGTGTTGCATTAGCCCATGCTCAGATAGGAGCCTGGATAACCATGTGAGGGTTATGTACCTTGCCACCAGGGTGTCCAGGTGTGAATGGCATCAACCATGTGAGGGGTATATACCTTGCTACCAGGGTGTCCATGTGTGAATGGCATCAGCCTTGTGAGGGGTATGTACCTTGCCACCAGGGTTTCAAGGTGTGAATGGCATCTCCCAACCAAAGTTGGGATTCTAGCTTGGTCTCTTCTACACATCTGATATCTGATATGAGCATGAGCTACTTAAGCATGTTTTACTTACGTATTGATCATACATGTCATATTGTTATACTATGCCTATTATCTGATATATGCATTTTGAGTATGATATTTATCTATTGTTGCATTGCATCCCACATGCGTAGTATATCATACTACACATACTCTTGCCTACATGATATCACCATGTAGGGACCGAAGCTCAAGTTATCCTTCTCCTCCACGTGGCTAGTTCGGTACTACGTAAGTTGGTTGGTGAATCCTCCACTTTGGGGACGTTAGTCTATGTTTCCTTTTATTTATATATTGAGACATTCTTCTTATGTTCTATGTTGACTATGAGGGTGAGACCAGTTGGTTTGTCTTGGCCCCCGCTCTTATCTATGCATTAAAGGTGTTTGTTGGACATGTTATGTATCTATGATATGAGCTTTGACTTTTGTCCCTTGATTATGATATTGTGCAAGCTTTCTCTTAGTCCGATTACCCCTATTTCTACTCTTTTATGTCATTTAAATGCTTCCGCGACCAATGATGTGTAATGATAACTTAAGAGGCTTGTTTGGGGACCATTCGGGCTCCCCATTCGTCGTGTCACATGTAGGCCCTATTTTGGGTCGTGACACAATCTTCCTCGACATCCTATAGGGACTTACAAATCTAAGACTCAATTTACCCTTCTTACCAAAATGAACCACACCCTTCATGGGTGAGACCTTCAAAATGGACCCAATCACCAACCTTAAATTCAGGTTTCCTTCTCCTCATATTGGCATAGGACTTTTGATGACTTTGGCCTATTTTCAACCTTTCCCTAATCAACCTTATCTTCTCCGTAGCCTCCATAACCAGATCCAAACCCTACAAATCCATTTCCCCTACCTCAAACCATCTAATCGAGGACCTACAACGTGTACCATAGAGAGCTTCAAAAGGAGCCATACCAATGCTAGAATGATAGCTATTATTGTATGTAAACTAACAAAATGGAAGATGATCATCGCAACTACCCTTTAACTCCAATACACAAGCTCTATGCATATCCTCAAGAGTTTGGATAGTTTTTTCAGCTTGGCCATCCGTTTGAGGGTGGAAGGCCATACTAAGCTTTACCTTGTTACCAAGACCTCCTTGGAAGGACCTGCAAAAGTGAGAAGTGAATTGAGCACCACGACCCGATATGATAGACAAAGGCACCCCATACAATCTAACCAACTCATGAATGTACAACTTAGAATAATCTTCGGCACCATAAGTAGTTTTAACCGGTAGGAAATGAGCCAACTTTGTCTTTTTATCAAACACAACCCAAATAGAATCAAAACCCTTTCTAGTCTTAGGGAACCCAACTACAAAGTCAATGTTAATTTCCTCCCACTTCTAAGTGGGAATCTCTATGTCTTGGGTTCGGCCACTCGGCCTTTGATGCTCGGCTTTGACTTGTTAGCAACTATGACAACCAAATACAAATTTGGCATTGTCGTTCTTCATACCACCCCACCAAAACACTTGCCTCAAATCTCTACACATTTTTGTAGAATGGGGGTGAATAGAATAGGAAGAATTATGGGCCTCATCTAAAATCATCTTTATCAAGTCATCAACACAAGGCACACATAATCTACCTTGGTACCTAAGGGCACCATCTACCCCTTGGGAGAAAACCTCCACCTTACCATCTCTCACCAAAGCCTTCAACTCTAGCAAGGCGGGGTCAAAATCTTGCCTTGCCTTGACTTCCTCAATGAATGATGATTAAGAATCATCAACAACCACTACCCCACCATCATCAACCTCCTCCAACCTAACTCCCAACCTAGCCAACTGATGAACCTTTCTAGCCACCTCTTAGCCCTCATCCCCAACATATGCAAAGCTTCCCATAGACACCCTACTCAAAGCATCGGCCACAACATTAGCCTTATCGGCGTGATAATACACACTCATATCATAATCCTTAAGAAGTTCTAAGCACCTTCGTTGTCTTAATTGAGGTCCTTTTGAGTGAACACATATTGGAGACTCTTATGATCGCTAAACACATCAACATGCACCCCATACAAATAATGATACCAAATTTTCAAAGCAAAAACCACGGCGGCCAATTCAAGATCATGAGTAGGATAACTCTTTTCATGCACCTTAAGTTGTATAGAAGCATAGGCTATCACCTTACCATTTTGCATCAATACACACCCAAAACCAATTCTTGAGGCATCACAATACACAACAAACCTTTCTAACCCTTTCAGTAGTGTCAAGATAGGAGCGGAGACATGCTTATCTTTCAAGTTTTGGAAACTCCTTTCACATTTATCGGTCCACACAAATTAAGCCTTCTTTTGAGTCAACTTAGTCATAGGAGGAGCAATAGAAGAGAACCCATTCATAAAACCTCCGGTAATAACCCGCTAAGCCCAAGAAGCTTCTAATGTCCGATGGGGTCAAAGGTCTAGGAAAATTTCTAATTACCTTTGTCTTCTTAGCATCCATCTTTATACCATCACCAGATACCACATGACCTAGGATGGCAACCTCTTTCAACTAAAACTCATTTTTCATATTTTTCATACAACTTCTCCTCCCTCAATTTTTGTAGAACCACCCTTAAGTGACTCTCATGTTCCTCCTTACTATGAGAATAGATCAAGATATCATCAATGAAAACCACCACAAACAAATCAAGGTAGAGTTTGAAGACCCTATTCATAAGGTCCACGAAGATAGTCGGAGCATTGGTCAACCCAAAAGACATAACCATGAATTCATAGTGCCTATACCTAGTCCGGAAGGTTGTCTTGAAATGTCACACTCCTTTGCCTTCACTTGGTTATACCTAGACCGAAGATCAATCTTAGATAAGTGACTAGCCCCTTGAAGTTGGTCAAAAAGATCATCAATCCTTGGTAGAGGGTACTTATTCTTGATGGTGACTCTATTAAGTTGTTGGTAATCAATACACATTCTAAAGGAACCATCTTTCTTCTTGACAAACAACACAGGTGCACCCCATGGTGATTGGCTAGGCCTAATAAAACCATTCTCCAACTAATCCTTTAATTGCTCTTTTAACTACTTCAACTCTGTCTGGGAGATATGATAAGGAGGAATAGAAATAGGTTGAGTGTCGGGAAGGATATCTATGCCAAAATCTATTTCCCTTTCGGGAGGAGCACTGGGAAACTCAGTAGGAAAGGCGTTGAGGAACTCATTAACCACCGGAACTGACTCTATCAGAAGGACTTTAGACTCCACATCCCTAACCCTCACAAGAAGATAGAGACACCCCGTAGAGATCAACCTTTGGGCTTTGATGCAAGAGATAAATCCACCTTTGACCACCACATCATGACTCTCCCAATTAAGGAAGGTTTCATTTGGGAATTGTAATTTTTCCCTACGGGTTCTACAATCAATAGAGGAATAATATGCATGCAACCAATCCATCCCACGAATGACATAAAAATCCACCATATCCAACTCAACATGATCACAAGGTAATATTTCAGGCAAAATGCAAAAGGGACAATTCCTATAGACCTTTCTAGCAACAATAGATGCACCAATGGTAGTAGACACCTCATAAAACTCACACAACAATTCAGGCTCAACATGAAACTTTTCAGCAATGAAAAGAGTAACAAGAGTGGCACCAAGGTCTATTAATATATGCACATCAAAATCAAAGACTTTTAACATACCGGTGATGACATTGGGCACCTTATCTACCCCTTGCCTCCCTTGAAGAGTATAGAACCGATTGTGCCTTGGGGCACCACCTTGTTGGCCTCCTCTCCCCAAAGGAACCTCATTTGCATCCCGGGCTTGTAGGCAAACATCTTAACCCATATTTTGATTACGAGGACAATCAACCTTCTTGTGACCCACTTCTCCACAACTATAGCAAAGCATTAGTGTCCTTCATACATGGGCCACCATGGCCATCACCACATTTTGTACACATAGCATTAGTCATCACACCACCATCACCTTGGGCCCTTGGGTACTCATTGGCAAACCTTCTATTAGGAGTATGAGAAGACCCTTGACCTTGATGAAATTGGCCACCCTTAGGACCTTGGATTTACCATCAAAACGGGACTTCTTGGCCTCACCACTTCTCTTCTTTCTCAACTTCTCCCCCTCCAATTGTTCAGCATAAGTCATAAGACAGGACAAGTCCATGTCACTAATCAATATAGCGGCACGACACTCCTCATTAACCAAATAGGATACCCCCATCACAAACTTATTCATCCTAGACCTCGGGTCGGCAACCAAGTGTGGAGCATATTAAGAGAGTTGGTTGAACTTAAGGGAATACTCCCTCACACTCATATATCTTTGCTTCAAATTCATGAACTCCATCATTACGGCCTCCCTAAGCTCAAGTAGGAAGAACTGATTGAGGAAAGCCACCTTAAACTCCTCCAAAGGATCACATTGTTGTTTCCCTTCTCCTCCTTCCATTGAGTGTACCATATTTGGGCCACCCCCTTGAGTTTGTATGCCATCAACTCCGCCTTTTCATCTGATCTAACACTGATAATCGACAACACTTTCTACACGTCATCAATAAACACTTGAGGGACCTCATCTACTTTAGATCTATTGAACTCTTGTGGGTTCATCCTCATGAGATCCCAGACCCTAGATGCTGGAGTTATAGCATGAGGGTCATAGGCCCCTTGATTGACTTGATTAGTCATGGCTTGAGGTAGCAGGTGAGAGCATCCCGAAGCTCTCCATGAGCTGGTTGATCTTAAGAAGTGTGGGCTCTTCTTCCTCTTGTGTTAGGCATGATCTAAAAATGGCAAAGAATATTTGTCAGAGGGGAAACCTTACCTAACTTCTATAGCATGACATAAATCAAGAAGAAGAGAAACATTTCCTAAAATGTCTCATAGCCTCTTACTCAGAGTCGTGGTGCGCAACACAACCATGAATAAGACTCTAATTGACGCAGTGTATCGGATGCCGAGGACCATTAACAACCTAGTATTTTGATACCAAGTTTGTCACGACCCAAGCCTAGGGACTACATATGACATGGCAAATGGGAACCCAAAAGGTCCCTAAAAAAGCCTCTTACCATATCATTCACATTTCCTTGGTCACGGAAACAAAGTAAACAACATCAAGAAAATATAACTAGAGATATAGACTAAGAGAAGAGTTTAATAATATAATTCATAAGAAGTCAAGGCTCAACCGTAATTACATCACTTGTCCAACAACACCTCTAATAACATAGAATGGGCGGGGGCCAGACAAACTTCCCAGGCTCCCCGTTTAGGTATCAAAGTGTTCATCATAAGGAAATAACATAAGCAAGAGAGAGAAAGGCTAATATCCTCGAACTTGAGGACTCACCACAAGATATCTCCAAGATGTCAAAACTAGCCACGAGTAGGATGATCGTAAGGAGCTACGGTTCCTACATGGTAACATCATGTAAGCATAGAGCTTGTAATAGAATCTTTGAACGTACTAAACATGTAGGATGCAATGAAACAAGAGATAAACAACATTATCAAAATGCATAATTAGGAAATAAATGAGCATATAGGAATATGGCATGCATGAATGGTGCTTGAAGTAAAACATACTTATATAGAACATATTACATGTGTAGTAAGAGACCGTCATTATAGAATCCAAGGCCTATGACCCCCTTGGAGAAGGGATTGAGGTATCAACCCCTCAATTAGTTGATGGTAGTAACACCTTGCCATCCATAGTGATTGAGGCCTAGCACCCCCTCAATAAGGTGTGGTTAACTTGCAAAACTGTAGATACTTTTCATGAAATAAACATATATATACATATTACTTTCATCATTGTAAAGTCATTCAAGTCATAGGTCATGCAATGGATCATCTGTAGTTCAAGAACCCTAAACTGGACATTTTATCAAATACTTGGTGTGTGTGTAATGCTAGTGTAAAAACATACACTTAAAGAATGAAATCATGCAACAAAACTTGATGCAAATACACCCACCAACACTTAGTTATACCACCTTGCAAAATACATTGAAACCTCCCACCAAAACTCATCACGGATGTTAGATTTGTTGACTCAAAACATGCATAAACAGTCACACTTTTACAAAACCCCAACATAGTTCATGGTCAAATTCATAATAAGAAGACCCATAAGTAATTCAACTTAGAAACATGTAATTTAGCTAAAAAAGGAGCTTGGGAACCATGGGTGGAAGGACCTAATGGGTGAAACCCACATACCTCAATTTTGGAGATTTCCTTGATGAAGATTGAGATGAGAACTTGAAGCTTGGTTGAATTCCTTGAGATCCAGAATGAGTTTGGGCCCTTGATTTTGAGTGAAATATTTGTCTAAGTGTTTAAGAAGGTTTTGGGGAATGTCTTGTATGACATGATGTTGAAAAATGACTAAGTATAGATGTTTGTATGCATGGGAATGCTTAGGCCCAAGTCCCAAAGCCCTTGGACCGAAATAGAAATAACTAGCACAAAATAACACTGGTCTGCACCTTGGCCACATCATGCCAGGGGCGCAAATCGTCTCTGGAATTTGCAAAGTTTGGAAAATCAAATTTTGATACGGTTGCTCTAAATCGGGGTTAGACCCATTTCCAACTCAATTTTTCCCTTCATCACGAATATGAAGTTAGATTATTGATATCACTATCATGACCCAAACCTAAGGTCTAGATGTGACATGGCGTATGGGGAACCAGAAGGAACCCTAAGCAACCCTCATAACATATTATTACACGTCATTAGTCGCGGAAGCAAGTAAATGACATAATAGATTAGAAATAAGGAAAAATTCTTAGAAGAGGATACCTACCCTTGATGGTGACCCTATTATGTTGCCGGTAGTCAATAGACATTCTAAGAGACCCATCCTTCTTTTTCACAAACAACACTAGTGCACCTCAAGGTGTTGGTTAGGCCTAATAAAACCCTTCTCCAACAAGTCCCTCAATTGCTCCTTCAACTCCTTTAACTCCGCCATGGCCATACGGTAAAGGGGAATAGAGATGGGTTGAGTATCTGGGAGAAGGTCTATACTAAAATCTATTTCCCTTTCCGGAGGAACACTGAGAAGGTCATTTGGAAAGACATCAAGAAACTCATTTACAATTGGAACCGACTCTATGGGAAGGACTTTGGAATCCACACCCCTTAACCTTACAAGATGATAAAGACACCCCTTAGATATCAACTTACAGGCTTTAATGCAAGAGATGAATCAACCCTTGACCAGCACATCATGACTCTCTCACTCAAGAACGGGTTCATTTGGGAATTGTAACTTGACCCTATAGGCATAATCTGCATGCAACAATCCATCCCAACAATGACATCAAAATCAACAATAACCAACTTAACAAGACCACAAGGAAAAATTTTATAACGGTACAATTTCTATACACCTTTCTAGAAACAATAGATGCACCAATAGGAGTAGACACCTCATATGACTCACACAACAATTCGAGCTCAACATGAAATTTTTGAAAACAAAGGGGGAACAAAAGAAAGAGTGGCACCCGGATCATTCAATGCATACACATCAAAATAAAAGATATTCAACATATCGGTGACGACATCATGCACCTCATCAACCCCTTGTCTCCCATGCAAAGCATAAAACCAATTGTGCCTTGGGGTACCACCTTGTTTGCCACCTTGGTTGCGATTTCAAGGGCAATCCAACACCTTATACCCAACTTCCCCACAACCATAACAAGCATTAGTGTCTCTCAAGCATGAGCCATTATGACCCTTACCATATTTTGGACACCCAACATTAGAAACTACACCCCAACACCTTGGGTCCTTGTAAAATCATTGGCAACCCTCTTATGAAATACATGAGAAGATCCTTGGCATTGATGGAACCGGCCACCCTTTCGACTTTGACATTTACCATCAAAATGGGCCCTCTTTGCCTCACGACTTTTCTTTTCCTCAACCTCTTCTCCTCCATTTGCTCGGTATAGGTCATCAAACGGGACAAGTTCATGTAACTAATCAACATAGTGGACCGTCATTCTTCACTTATCAAATGGTAAACACCCATCACAAATTTATTCCTCCTAGACCTTGAGTCAACAACCAAGTGTGGGGCATACTGTGAGAGTTGGTTGAACTTGAGGGCATACTCTCTCATACTCATAGACCCTTGTCTCAATTTCATAAATTCCACCAATTTAGCTTCCCTAAGCTCAAGAGGGAAGAACCGATTAAGAAACTCCGCCTTGAACTCCTCCCAAAGCTTATTGATTCCCTTCTCCTCCTTCTATTGATTGTATCATATTTGTGCTACCCCTTTGAGTTGGAAGGCCACCAACTCTGCCTTATCTTCCGAGCTCACACCCATGATAGCCAAAATCTTGTAGACCTCATTAATGAACTTTGAGGGTCCTCCTTCACCTTTGACCCATAGAATTCCAAGGATTCTCCCTCATGAAGTCTCTCACTCGAGATGGCGGTGTAGGAGCATGAGGGGCTTGGGGCCCTTAGTTGGCTTGATTAGCTACAACTTGTGCAAGCAAAGCGAGAGCATCTCGGAGCTTACTATGAGCTGATTGTTCCTCAGGTGCGCGGGCTCTTCTTCCTCTTGTGTTAGGCATAGTCTAGCACAGCAAAGAACAATCATTAGGGGGAAAAAAACTTACCTTAACTTCTATAGCACGACATAGAGTAAGAAAAAGGGAAACATTTCCTAAACGCCTCATCACCTCTTGCTCATAGTTGTGATGCACAACACAACCATGAACAAGACTCTAATCAACACGGTGTGTTAGATGCTGAGGACCATTAACAACCTAATGCTTTGATACCAAGTTTATCACGACCCAAGCCTAGGGCCTAGATGTGACACGGTGCATGAGGAACCCGAAGGAACCCTAAGCAAGCCTCTTAATATATCATTACACATCTTGGTCGCAGAAGCAAGTAAATGACATAATAGATTAGAAATAAGGGAAAAAAGGACTAAGGGGAAACCTCATAGCATAAATATCAAGAACAAGAGAGTCAAGTATCATAGCATAGATATATAGCATGTCCAACAACACCTCTACTACATAGCTAAGAGCGAGGGCCAAGACAAGCAACCAGGCTCACCCTCATACTTAATGCATACATAAAAGAAATATAGTCTTAGAACATAACATGATATTATAAAATCGTCCCCAGAATGGAGGACTCACCAACAAGCTTGGGAGAAATTGTACTAGCCACATGGAGGAGGATGCTGAAGAGGGACTCTGGTTCCTACATGGTGACATCATGTACGCATAGAGAATGCGTTAGTACATTTGAATGTACTAAGTATGTAGGATGCAATGCAACAAGAGATAAGTAACATAATCAAAATGCATAAGCATAGGCAATGAGTAGCATATAACAATATGGCATGTATGAATGATGCTTCAAGTAAAATCATGCTTATGTAGAACATAATACATGTGTTAGGAGTGACCACTATTAGTGAATATCCAAGGCCTACCACCCCCTTGGAGAGGCGAATGAGGTACAAACTCCTCAATTGGTTGATGAGGTACAAACCCTCAACATGGTTGATGCGGTACAAAACCCCAAACATGGATGATAAAGTACAAACCCCTCAACATGGTTATCAAGGTACAAACCCCTCTACATGGTTGCACGGGCCTACCACCTCCTGAGCTAGACGATCAAGGTTCAAACCCCTCAACAAGGTTACCTAGGCCTACAACCTCCAGAGTGAGGCTTGGTCAATTCCCAACACTATAGAGATAATATCATATACATACATTCCTTTCATCATCATATAGTCATTCAACTCATAAGACATGCATTAGACCTTCAATTTCTCACGAAACCATAATCAGACATTTTATCAAACACTTGGCGGGTGTGTAGTGCTAGTGTAAAATCATGCATTTCAAGAGTGGAATCATGCTAGAAAATCCAAGGTAAAACCATCAATAGATACTTGGTAACATCATCAAGCAATATACGTCAAAATCCTTCATCAAATCTCACAATAGATCTTAGATTCATAGCTCAAAACATGCTAAAACAATCACAAATCCATGAAACCCCAACATAGTGTGAAGTGAAATTAATAATAAGCAAAAGTCATGAGTAAATCAACTTTAAATCATGCAATTTTACGTAAAAGAAAGCTTGGGCATCATGGGTGAAAGGAACCAATGAAAGAAACCCATATACCTTGACTTTGGAGAATCCTTGAAGAAGATTGGAGATGGAGACTTAGAGCTTGATTGAGAACCTTAAGATCCTGATTAGTTTTGAGACTTGAAATTTGGAAATGAAATATTGTCCAAGTGTTTGAGAGAGTATTTGGGAATGTTTTCAATGATATGAGATCGAAATAAGGCTAAGCATAGGTATTTTGATGTGTGGCAACACTTAGGCCCAAGACCCAAAGGTATTAGACTAAGACAAAAAAACTGGACAAAATTTACATTGAGGCGCGCCCTTGGCGCGTCGCGCCAGGGATGCGGAAAGCTCACTGGAATTTGATTTCTTTGGGGAAATGAAATTGCGATTCGTTTTCTCTAAAATAGGGGTTAGACCCAGTCTCCACTCATTTTAACCCCCTGAACAAGAATATGAAACCATATTTTTGAAATCACGCACCAATTTTGAGATATCTGGAAATTATGCTTTCGGCCACTTTCAAGGTACATTTCGGGCACTTTTTGAGGTCATTTCAATCTCGCACGAATTTTGCGATATATGAAAATTACAATTATAGGCATTTTCAAGACACAATTTTGGGCACTTATAAAGTTGTTTCACAATAGGCAATGCACAATAATGCTGGTGCAATTTAAGTTAGTACACATGCCTGCCCCAGGCTCTAGCTCATATTCGACCTTTTCCAAGCCATTTTCTATGTAAAGCAAGTCATAGGGCACGTCGGTATAACTTACTCTAAGGCCTAAGAGGCTAGATAATCTGAAGGATGACACCCACCATGATCATATCATACCTCAGAAGCCACAAAGAATATCACCTAAGGTAACCATGCGCCGACCCACTGAAAATGTGCCCATCTCAACTAGATATCCATTCCTAAGACAGCCCATATAACTAGTGTCTTATTGCATATCGCCATGAATGCCCATAGGATATAACCTATACCTCGCTAGAAGGTTCACACTCCCATCTGTAACCCACCAATGGCTCAGTGGCAGTGCATCTCGTATTACAGGTCACAAGGCTCCATTAGGGGTACAACTATGACTGTTCCCAAAACATGATGTATCTCTAGTCACTAACTAGTAGCACAAGTACATAACATATAATAGCAGTATCAGGATCATATAAACCATAGGGAAAAATAGAATCATGTTTAATCAGGGAATTCTACCAAAAGTAATTAGTAAAGATATAGATAAAACCACATCACAAAAAAATAAACATACTACATTCAGCGCACCGAGTAGCATGTAATCACTCAGCATACCACAGTGTCCCTCTCAGAACGTAGAATATTTTAGACATAAATTTCTCTTAATTCCAATAAGAAATGACTGAGATATTGCAATGTAAAGTTTTCACTCATTCCGATATATCAACAAAGCAAAAGTAGAGATTTACCTCAAAATATGTGTCAAACCCCGCATCCGACTTCACTACAATGTTCCTTGTGAAAATTCGAGTCATGTAGCTTTTCAATCACTCAAATCGGACGAAAAAGTAGCTCAGAATCATGGTGCGAATTTGGAGGAAATGTGTGTGTATATGTGTCTCTCTCTCTCTCTCTCTCTCTCTCTCTCTCTCTCTCTTTCTCTCTCTCTCTCTCTCTCTCTCTCTCTCTATATATATATATATATATATATATATATATATATA
>JAPFFP010049340.1:0-31661 GCA_026153255.1 Solanum medicagineum
ATCTTTTGGAAATTACAACATAAGGGCCTCTAGTTGGCCCCTTGTTCACTTAGGTCCCCAAACTTTCTATTTTAAAATCGATTAAGGACTTCCGAATCTCAACTTAAATGTACCCTCCGACTGCAATTAAGCATCTTGAACTTACTTCACTTAAGTTACGCCACAGTCACCATAGTCTTTCCAATTAAACGATTAACTTCGAAATAATTACTGTACGGGGTCTAACATGTTTGCTGTGAAGGTGCACACTATTTTAATTATTTCTATTTAAAAGTAATTGAGTAAGAAGTCAAAAAAATAGACGTTTTAATCTTTTTTGGTTAATAGATTATTAGGATATCGGAGATGCTACTTATGTCATGACCCAAGCCTAGGGACTAGACATGACCGGCGAATGGGGAATCCGAAGGGACCCCAAACAAGCCTCTTAGCATATTATCACACATTCTTGATCGTGGAAGCAAGTAAAATAATAACAAGAGATAGTAAATAGGGATAATCGGGGCTAAGCGATATCTTTCATACCATAATCAACAAGAGTCAAGAGAGAATCAAAGCTCATAGCATAGATACATAACATGTCCAACAACACCTCTACCTCATAGATAAGAGCGGGGGCCAAGACAAGCAACCGAGCTCACCCTCATAGTCAAAATCTACAATAAAGAAAGTGAGTCTTTATACAAAGCATAAAAATATGGACATTGTCCTTGGAATGGAGGACTCTCCAACTAGCTTGAATAGATACCACTAGCCACGTGGAGGAAGAGGATGACCAAACGGTGCTCCGGTTCTTACATGGTAACATCATGTAGGCATAGAGTATGCATTAGTACGTTTGAATGTACTAAGTATGCAGGATGCAATACAACAAAAGATAGGCAACATGAAAATGCATAATCACAAGTAATGAATAACATACTAACAATATGATAAGTATGAATGATGCTTGAAGTGAAACATGCTTATATAGAACATATTACGTAGGTAAGAAAAGACCATCATCTTAGACCAAGCAACTAGTACTCGGAATCCAAGGCTTAGCACCCCCCTTATTAGTGGTTGACGTATCAATCCCTCAACATGGTTAATGGACATCATACCCTCCATCATAGTGGTCAAGGTATCAACCCCTCAACATGGTTAATGGACATCACACCCTCCATCAAAGCGGTCAAGGTATCAACCCCACAACAAGGTTAATGGATACGACACCCTCCATCATAGTGATCAAGGTATCAAAATACAACACCCTCCATCATAGTGATCAAGGTATCAACCCTTCAACAAGGTTAATGGACATCACACCCTCCATCATAGTGGTCGAGGTATCTGTAACGACCCCAAAAAGTGACCTAAAATGTACCTCGGAATGTCGAAAATTTTAATTTTCATATATCTCAAAATTCATTCATTATTTCAAAAATCCGACTCCATATTCTTGTTCAGGGGGTCCAAATAAGGGGGAGAAGGGTCTAACCCAAATTTTAGAGTAACCGTAGCAAAATTCAAAATTTCAAGTGGTGCAATTTCCAGTGAGCCTCCGCATCCTCTCCGCGATGCGGAGAGGTGTATTTTCATTCACTATTTTCTTTAGTCCGTCAAAATTTTTCTGAGTGTTGGGTCTAAGCTTTTCCAAACGTACTTTTACCTATACTTAGCCTTATTTCACCCCCATATCACCCTAAACATTCCCCAATACTCACCAAAATACTTAGCCAAATATTTTACTCCCTAAATTCAAGTCCCAAAATCAAGACCAATCTTAAGGATTTCATCAAGGATCTCATTCAAGCTTCAAGTCTCCATTTCCAATCTTCTTCAAGGGTTCTCCAAAGTCAAGGTATGTGGTGTTGAACCATTGGGTCCTTCCACCCATTGTGCCTAAGCCTCCTTTTTATTAATATTGCATGATTTAAAGTTGATTTTACATGTGAGTCTTATATATTAAGAAATTTACTACACAGTGATTTTAGTTCATGAAAGTACGGTTGTTTTAGCATGTTTTGAGCTCTAAATCTTGGATCTAATGTTGTATATGATGGGGGGTTTTGATGTGCATGTCTTGAGGGTATTGGAAGGTGTTGATTGATGGTTTCACAATGGATTTTCTTACATGATTTCATCTCTATATTTCATGGTTTTACACTAGCGTTACAGACCCACCAAGTGTTTGATAAAATGTCTTTTTAAAGATTCTTTAAGTTTTGATGATCTATTGGTTGAGTTATGATTCAAGTGACTCTATGATGATTATAAGCTTTCTAAAGATGTGTTTAAGTCATGAAAATGTTGATGATGTTGTAGGGCTGGATTAAGCCCCTTATCTAAGATTATACCTCTTGTGAGCCTTTGATGTTTGATGATAATGAAAAGATAAAGTTGATGATGATCTATTCTTATGATTGAAGTTAAGCTCACCATATGAGGTAATGATGTCAAGAGTTACTCATGCCATGTATATATGTTTATTACAAATTATTAAAGTATGATTATCTTATATATATTCCGTGGGATTAGACTTGGCACCGAGTGGACTAGAGGCAAGTCCCCAAGTCCTAGAACTACGTTCCACCGTAGATGAAGGGATTAGAGGTGAGTCCCTAAATCTCTAAAAGGCGAGTACCCTGAATATGAGGGCTTGAGGCGAATACCCGAGTCCAAGAACTAGAGGCGAGTACTTGGTTCACACAAGGCTTAGTGGATCCACTTAGTCATTAGGAGGTTTACCTTGGCAAGTAACTTCCCCCTTTCTTCCAGTGTAGGGTTGACATCGGTATTTCGAGTTGTAGCTCGCTTGGTCTTATATTATGTCAGTTGAGGTCTCTTCCCACACTTATATATTATGATCTATATGAGTTGAATGAATTGTAAGCATGTTTTACTTCACACATCATTCATACATGTCATATTATTATTATGTTATTCATTGCTTATTATTATTATGCATTTTGATTATGATGTTTATCTCTTGTTGCATTGCACCCCATATACTTAGTACATTCAAATGTACTAACGCATACTCTATGCCTACATGATGTTACCATGTAGGAAGCGGATCTCATATTGATTCTTCTCGTGGCTAGACGGATTGTTCAAGTTAGCCCTTGGTGAGTCCTCCATTCCAGGGACAATGACTATTCTCTTATGTTATGTACTAAGAATCTCTTTCGTTTATTTATATACTTATGACCATAAGGGTGAGCCCGATTGCTTTGTCTTGGCCTCCACTAAGTATCTATGTTTAGAGGTGTTGTTGGATAAGTTATGTATTATATTTGAGCTTTGACTCATCTATGTTGTTTAAGTATTAAACTATCTCTCTCTCTCTCTTTCCCTTAGTCCCAATCCCCCTTGTTCATGTTTCTTATGTTGTTTTTATATTACTTATGTGACCAAGGATGTGTAATGATATGCTATGAGACTTGTTTGGGGTTCCTTTGGGTTCCCTATTCGCCGGTCACGTCTAGGCCCTAGGCTTGGGTCGTGGCAGTATTAACTCCTCAGCAAGGTTAATGGACATCACACCCTCCATCAAAGCAGTCAAGGTATCAACTCCTTAACAAGATTATGGTCAATATACAACACTATAGAAGCTTACCATGAAATTAACACAAATATAACATACTTTCACCCTCATAGAGTCATACATCCCATATGTCAAGCATTAGGCCTTCAACAAATTAAGAATCATAATTCGGACTTTTTATGAAACACTTGGCGGGTGTGTAATGCTATTGTAACCATGCAATTTAAGAGTGAAATCATGCAAATAAACCCAATGTAAAACCATCAATCTATGTTTGGGAACACCCTCAAGTAATATACATCAAAACCCTCATCAAATCTCACAATAGACCTTAAATTCATAGCTCAAAACATGCTAAAACAATCACTATTTTATAAAACCCAACATAGTGTGCGGTGAATTCATAATGAGTAAGATCCATGAGTAAATCAACTTTAAATCATACAAATTTAGGTAAAAGGAAGTTTGGGAATCATGGGTGAAAGGAACCTATGAAAGAAATCCGCATACCTTGACTTTGGAGAATCCTTGGAGAAGATTGGAAATAGAGACTTGAAACTTGGATGAAATTCTTAGATCCGGATTGAGTTTTGAGACTTGAATTTTGACAGAAATGTTAGTCGAAGTGTTTAAGTGAGTATTGGGGAATATCTTGAATGATATGAGGGTGAAATATGGCTAACTATAGGTACTTTCACGTATGGGGTGACTTTGGCCCAAGATCCAAAAGCCTTATACCAAAATAAAATAACTGGGCACAAAATAATGCATTGGCTCGCCCTAACCGCGTTGCGCTAGGGGTGTGCAGACACACCATTTTTCGTCAAGTTGAAAAATTGAAATTATGAATCGTTCGCTCAAAAATTGGGGTTAGACCCATTTTCCACTCAATTTAACCCCCCGATCAATAATGTAAAGTCGGATTTTCAAAATAACGCATAGATTTTGAGATATATGGAAATTACGATTCTTGGCATTTCCGAGGACATTTTCGAGCACTTTTTGAGGTCGTTTCAATGTCTCCCCCTTGGGAATATTCGTACCCAAACGTCAAAGAAACGTACATAAGAAGATTGACGATGAACAAATCATCCCCAACAAGAATGCAATAATATATTTAAAACACCATTTTAAAGAAGCTCAACATAAGTGTCAAAAATCGTCATGAACATGTTAACATAAACATAAATGCATGCAAATGACATAGGGACTGAAACATAAGACTTGAAATCACAAAAAGGGATTTTACATGCTATCATAAGCTTGAGTATAACAAAAGAGGTACATATATCGCTTTTCCATGTCCGTTTCGGCTCCCCGAGAGACACTTTCGACTTAACGATTCTTCCAAAGGGCCTTGAAGAACACTACACCCTTACCAATCAACTTCTTCAACCCTTCCATCCAATACCTCCACCGGGACCTCTTCCTAAGTCAACTTATCCTCCACAACATCCACAATATTACGAGCTCTATAGCACTAGAGTCACCACCACATCCCTTCAACCTAGAAGCATGAAAAACTAGACAAACCATAACCATATCCCTAGGTAATTCCAATCTTTAAGCAACCTTACAAATCCTCCTCTACACTCTATATGGACTCACAAAACTTATTGTTAACCTTAATCACACATAGTCCACTTGGAACCGTGAACAATCATCTCCCCATTAGGAGTCAACCTCCACTCTACCGTCTTTCACCCGAAACCTCCAACTCTAATAAGGCGGAATCAAGGCCTTACTTAATATTGACCCCTTCAACCAAAGAAGATTTGGGACCATCAAGAATACTACACCACCATGCTCAACTTCCTTCAACCTAATCTCCAATCTGGCTAATCAATGGACCTCTCTAGTCAACTATTTGCCACCATCCTCAACAAATCATGCTAGGCTACCTAGAGCATTGACCACAACATTAGCCTTACCGAGGAAGATAATGCACGCTCATATCATAATCCTTAAAGAGTTCTAACCTCCTTTTTTTATCTTCCATTCACACTTATCATATTTAGCAAACAACCCCTCATCGTCCAAGACTTGAAACACTACCCCTAAATGATTCACAAGCTCTAAATAAATCAATGCTCCACCACTGGAGCCCACCACAAACATGTTACGGTAGGGTTTTAAGACCCTAATCATGAAACCCATAAACATCGTTGGTGCATAAGTCAACTAAACAACTCCAACCATACTCAAAATGCTCACCTCTAATTCGAAAAGACACTTAGGGATATCAACTATCCCCATCCTCACTTGGGGACCAAACCCGAACCAAAGATCAAGCTTAGAGAAATGACTAACCCATTGTAGTTGACCAAATAAATCGATCATTCTTAACCATACTATTATAACTTTACGGGTTATACACTCATTGGAAGCATGATATGAAAGTAGCCAAACCACACTAAGACCTCCATCACATCAAGCTAAGTTCAACCAAAATCACAAGACAAGACCCTATGCAATAAGAATATGAGCAACCCTTAGACCTTTTTAGAAACAATATACTTGCATAACCATTCAGGACACACATAAATCTTACTAGCAATAAAAGGAACAAGGAAAGGAATAGAACCCCCTCCCCCGGAACCATCAAAGCACACACAACAACATCAATAAAAGCCTTTAACATACCAGGCATCATCGGGCACCTCATCCCCTCCTTGCCTTCTTTGAAGAGCATAAAATCGGTTACGTCTTGGAGCATCCCCTTGATCAAAATCACCATATCTACCCTTGTTACGCTTATCAGGGCAATCTATTATCTTGTGATCCTCCTCTCCTCAAACATAATAAGAATTGGCTTTCTTCAATCACAGGCCATCATGGCATCTACCACATTTTGGGCACCTAGTATAAGGTACCACACTACCACGACCTTTGGACTTTGGAACATTCTTCACTACGAGCCCTCTTGGCCTCCTTACCTCTCCTCTTCCTTAACTTTTTCTCCTCCATTTGTTCGGCATAGGTCATCAAGAGGGCCAAATCCATGTCACTAATCAACGTAGCAGACCAGCACTCCTCACTCACCAAGTTGGATACTCCCATCACGAATTTACTCATCCTAGACCTTGGATCGGCCACCAATTGGGGAGCATATTTTGAAAGTTGGTTGAACTTGAGGGAATACTCCCTCACACTCATTGAACCTTATTTTAAATTCATGAATTCTACCATCTTAGCCTCCCTAAGCTCAAGTGGGAAGAACCGAGTAAGAAAAGCTGCCTTGAAATCCTCCCATAGAACCACATTTTCAACCCACTTCTCTTCCTTCCATTGATTAAACCATATTTTTGTTACCCCTTTGAGTTGGTAAGCCGCTAACTCCACCTTTTCCTCCGATCTAACTCCCATGATAGTCAATACCTTGTAGACCTCATCAATGAACTCTTGAGGGTCATCATCTACCTTAGACCCATAGAATTCTGACAGATTCATCCTCATAAAGTGCCTCACTCGAGGTGTCGGAATAGGAGCATGAGGGGCTTGGTCCCCTTGGTTGGCTTGATTATCCATAACTTGTACAAGCAAAGTGAGAGCATCCAGGAGTTCTGCATGAGTTGGTTGCTCCTCGGGTGTGGGGCCTCTCCTTCCTCTTGTGTTAGGCATGATCTAGCATAGCAAAGAACAATCATTAGGAGGAAAACCTTACCTAACTCTATAGCACAACTTAGAACATGAAGAAGGGAAACATTTCCTAAAGCATCTCATAGACTCTTACTCATAGTTGTGGTGCACAATGTAACTATTTATAAGACTCTAATCGATGTGGTGTGTCAGATGTTGAGGATCTAACAACCTAGTGCTCTGACACCATCTTTGTGACGACCCAAGCCTAGGGCCTAGATGTGACCGGTCAATGGGGAATCCGAAGGGACCCCAAACAAGCCTCTTAGCACATCAGCACACATCCTTGGTCGCGAAAGCAAGGAAAATAACAACCAGAGATAGTAAATAGGGATAACTGGGGCTAAGGAACATCTTTCATATCATAATCAACAAGAGTCGAGAGAGAATCAAAGCTCATAGCATAGACACATAACATGTCCAACAACACCTCTGACACATAGATAAGAGCGGGGACCAAGACAAGCAACCGAGCTCTCCCTCATAATCAAAGTATACAATAAAGAAAGATAGTCTTTAATACATAGCATTAAAACATAGACATTGTCCCCAGAATAAAGGACTCACTAACTAGCTTGAATTGATACCACTAGCCACGTGGAGGAGGAGGATGAGCAAACAGTGCTCCGGTTCCTACATGGTAACATCATGTAGGCATAGAGTATAGGTTAAAATGTTTGAATATACTAAGTATGTAGGATGCAATGCAAAAATAGATAGGCTACATAGGCAAAATGCATAATCATAAGCAATGAATAACATACTAACAATATCACATGTATGAATGATGCTTGAAGTGAAATATACTTATATAGAACATACTACGTAGATAAGAAGAGACCATCATCATATACCAAACAACTAGTACTCAAAATCCAAAGCTTAGCACCCCCTTGGTAGTGGTCAAGGTATCAACCTCTCAACATGATTAATGGACATAACACACTCCATCAAAGAGTTCAAGGTATCAACCCCTTAACATGGTTAATAGATATCACACCCTTCATCAAAGCGGTCAAGGTATCAACCCTTCAACAAGGTTAATGGACATCATACCCTCCATCATAGCGGTTAAGATATCAACCCCTCAACAAGCTTAATGGACATCACACCCTCTACCATAGTGGTCGAGGTATCAACCCCTCAACAAGGTTAATGGACATCACACCCTCCATCAAAGTGGTCAAGGTATCAACCCCTTAATAAGGTTATGGTTAACATACAACTCTATAGAAGCTTATCATGAAAGTAACACATATACAACATACTTTCATCCTCACAGTGTCATACGTCCCATATGCCAAGCATTAGACCTTCAACAAATCAAGAATCATAATTCGGACTTTTTATCGAACACTTGGCGAGTGTGTAATGATAGTGTAAAATCATGCAATTCAAAAGTGAAATCATGCAAGTAAATCCAATGTGAAACCATGAATCTATACTTGGTAATACCCTAAAGCAATATACATCAAAATCCTTCATCAAATCTCACAATAGACCTTAGATTCATAGCTCAAAACATGCTTAAAAATCATAATTTCATAAACCCCAACATAGTGTGCAGTGAATTCATAATGAGTAAGACCCATGAGTAAATCAACTTTAAATCATGTAAATTTAGGTAAAAGAAAGCTTGGGCATCATGGGTGAAAGGAACCCATGAAAGAAACACACATATCTTAACTTTGGAGAATCCTTGAAGAAGATTGGAAATGGAGACTTGAAGTATAAACGAAATCCTTAGATCCAGATTGAGTTTTGAGACTTGAATTTTGAGAGACATGTTAGTCTAAGTGTTTGGGTGAATATTGGGAAATGTCTTGAATGATATGAAGGTGAAATATGGCTAAGTATAGGTATTTTCACGCATGGGGTGGCTTTTGCCCAAGACCCAAAAGCCTTGTATCAGAATAAAATAACTGGGCACAAAATAATGTACTAGCGCGCCCTAGCCCCGTCGCGCTAGGGGCACAGAGGCACACCATTTTTCGTCAAGTTGAAAATTTTAAACTGTGAATCTTTCACTCAAAAATCGAGGTTAGACCCACTTCCCACTCAATTTGACCCCCTGATCAAGAATATGAAGTCAAATTTTTTAAAAAATGCACAGATTTTGAGATATATAGAAATTACGATTCTGGCTATTTTTTAGGCATATTTTCGGGCACTTTTTGGGGTCGTTTCAACTTATGAATGTGAAAATTGTGGATCATGTTTTTGGTACGAAGAAAGAATCAACAAGTATTATAATTCTAAAAGACTTGTTTACTCTTTGTGTTGTGGTCGTGGAAAGATAAAGTTGTCGAAATCAATTGAACTTCCTCAAATACTAAGGCCGATGTTGTTCGCATCAGGTTAGAGAAATTTTTTTATCTTATTATTAAAGGATATTTGCATTGTATATAGTTTTAAATTATTCATTTCATATTTTATGTAGGTTCTAAAAGTAATCACTTTTGCGAGAATATTAGAAGTTATAATTCTATGTTCTCATTCACATCCATGGGAGGAATAATTGATGCATATGTTAATCAAACACCGAGGACCAAGAACATTCAAATTATCTAGAAAAAATTATCATAAAATTGAAAGTTTATTGCCACTTGAGGGATTCATTCCAAAATTTGTGCAACTATATATTTATGATACAGAAAATAAAGTACAAAATAGAATTCATGCTCTGAGGTTAGTATTTTTATCATTCTTGAATAATAATATGAAGATAAGATTTTATGTAAAAAAGAATATTTACTAATTTTGTAAAAATAATTTCTTGTAGTCGTGGCCAAAAGGTTCAAGTTGAGATTGTTAATGATCTAAAACAAATGCTTGATTGTTATAATATTTTAGCAAAGATATTCAGAATGGTAATAGATAGATTTCAAGAAGATATAAGTTCACCTATAAAACTCAGGTTAATAGGTAAAAGAGGCACCGATGGAAGAAGATACAACTTGCCAACAATTTCTGAGGTAGCTGCTTTGACAGTAGGAGACTTTGAACTATCTAGATGTGACAGAGATCTTATTATTGAGAGTCATTTTGGACATCTACAAAGGATTAATGAATTAAATGGAACATATTTAAGCTTGTAATATCCTTTACTTTTTTCATATGGTGAAGATGGAAACAGGGAGGATATTCCTTTTAAAGGACTTGATGAAACAATTAGAGGAAGATAGTGTGTTAGCATTCGAGAATATTTTTCTTACATAATTCAAGATAGAGAGGATGAAGTTTCAACAATCCTATCTTTAAGAAGATTATTTCAACATTTTTTGGTTGATGCATATACAATGATCGAATCTTCTCGACTAAAGTATATTAGGCTTAATCAAAAGTTGTTGAGAGCTCATATGTATAAAGGTTGGAAGATGCACTTCTGCGTAGAGAAATTAATCCATCTTCTCAACGAAAAAGGATAATTCTTCCTTCAAGCTTCACCAGGGGTACACAATACATGTGTTAAAATTATCATGATGCTATGGTAATATGCAAATGGGTTGGCTATCCTGATCTTTTTATCACGTTTACTTGTAATCCAAAATGGCCAAAGATTTATAGATTTGTAGAGAGTAAGGTCTTAAAGCATGAGGATCGCTCAAATATTTTATCTAGGTTATTCAAAATTAAATTGGATCACTTAATAAAAGACTTGCGAGAAGATCAAATTTTTGGAAATGTAAAAGCAGATATACTCAATTGCTCATTTTATGTTTTTTTTTTACATATTTTTCATAAGCTAATATGTTTAAATGTGTATTTGATTATTTATTAATTTAATATTTTTAATGCAGTGATTTATACATCTGAGTTTCAAAAACGAGGATTGCCTCATTCTCAGATTTTACTTTTTCTTCATGAGTAAAATAAATATCTAAGTGTTATAGATATTGATAGAATTATTTTGATAGAAATACTTAATGAAGCAACTGATCCTCACTATTTTAAAGCACTGCAAATCATTCATGATACATGATCCATATGGTTCCACTAGAAATTATTCTCCTTCCATACACAATGGTAGATATACAAAATACTTTCTAAAAAAGTTTGTTCATTCAACCATAATTGACGAAGATGGTTATCCTGTCTATAGAAGAAGGGATGATGGTAAAACTATCAAGAAAGATGGCATTGACTTGGACAATATGTATGGAAAATTGCATAATCATTTTTTTATTTAGTAAATTTGTGCATTTATGATTAAATATCTTAAAACATTTTCAAGCATGTATCTTTTCTATATAAATATATTTATTTAGTATTATGTGATATAATTCTATTTTTTAATTGAAATAGATATGTGGTGCCTCATAATCGATTGTTATTATTAAAGTATGGTGCTCATATTAATGTGAAATGATGCAATCAATCAAGAACTATTAAGTACTTATTTAAGTATGTTAATAAAGGACATGATTGTGTCATTGCTACTTTTCTCAAAGTGTTAATGAGGAAGATGCATCCCATATCGATAAAATCAATATGTATTATGATTGTCAATGTATATCATCACGTGAAGCTTCTTGGAGAATATTTGAATTTTCAATTCATCATAGACAACCTCTGGTGGAAAGGTTGACATTTCATCTTAAAGATGAACAAACTGTCATATTCTCTGATGATGATCCAATTAATAATGTTGCCAATAAACCAAGTGTAAGGGAATCAATATTTTTAGGTTAGTTTGAAGGAAATAAATATTCCCCAAAGCTAGAGAATTGACTTATCTAGACTTCCCTCCTAAGTTTGTATGGAAACAAAAAATTAAAAAATGGGAGAAAAGAAAAACTTCTGCATTTTGTATCGGGAGGATCTTCTTAGTTCCACCAGGAAGTGGTGAGTTATATTATGTCAAATTACTGTTTAATGTCATTAGAGGTGCAACATACTGGGAGGATCTTAATACAATTAACAATCATTTCCATCTTACTTTCAGAGATGCGTGTTATGCACTTGGCTTATTAGATGATGACAAAGAGTATGTTGATGCTATAAAGGAAGCAAGTGTATAGGAAATGTCATTTTATCTTAGAAAACTATTTGCTATGTTATTATTCGCTAATTTGATGTCAAGGCTAGAATTCGTTTGAAAATTAATATGACAATTATTATCAGAAGATATCCTCCATGAAGAAAGAGCGTTAGTGTCAAATCTAGGTTAACTATTGGAACTTAAAACAACTAACATAATTAAAAGTTTATCTTCTATTTTAAGGCTATAACTAAAAATTTATCTAGAATTACATGTTCTTGCATAGATATATAGAAATGATATTTTCATATAGATTATCATTCATATTTTTAGTCTATACTTCATATCTAGCTTAAAGCATATATGTTATAGTTCAATCGCTCCTAGGATCTCATAATTTTAAGAGTATGTAGAAATGTCTAGGAGTTATCCTGTAGCTTTTAGTGTATAGAAAGACATAACATTGAGGCTTACCAAAAAAGGAAGCATAAGAAAAGCATTTTAAACATTCACAAGTTAGTAGCATATGCAGATGCTACTGTTAGATTTTGGTATTTTTGCTTTAGAGGTTTTGGCTTTAAAATCAGAGGGATCTTGGATTGTGAAATCATGAACAATTGGCCTATTTTTCTTCTTTAAAATTTGCAGGTCTAAATATTTATCATGTGATAAAAAAGAATATTTATCTTGTGATTTTGGAGCTGATATATTTGTAGAATTGTCATTATTTTTTATTTTAGTAATTATCCTATATGTATCGTTATTTTCTTTTGGGGTTGATATCTTTTAGTCGAGGTTTTCCGGAAACATCTCTATCTCTATGAGGTAGTGGTAAGATTTGTATACACTTTACTCTCTCCAAACTCCACTTGTGATATTTCATTGGAATGTTGTTGTTGTATTATCATTCAGATTTCATGATATTTTTCTTCTTTTAGAGGTAGAGATGACGGATGATGAATTGAGAAATCGTTGTTTGCAAAAGTTAAAAAAAAGTTTTGAAAGTTTGCAGAAAAAGTTTTCAGGATTTTCCAACTATGCCAACACATGTTTACAATGAGGAAGAAGTGGACAATACCAATAGATTAATTCAAGATGAATTGTGTTATAAAAGCTCTTTATTGAAAGAATGTCAACAATTATTAATGAACTTGACAGCTGAACAAAAAGTTAGTTTATGTTGAAATAATGACAGCAGTGAATGAAGACAAAGGTGGATTGTTCTTTTTATATGGTCATGGAGGAACTGGAAAGACTTTTATTTGGAGAACTTTGTCTTCAGACATACGATCTAGAGGAGATATGTGTTAATTGTTGCATCAAGTGGCATTGCATTTCTTTTGTTACCAGAAGGTCGAACAACTCATTCGAGATTTGCGATTCCTCTCAATCCAACTGAAGATGCAACATGCAATATAAAGCAAGGTAGTCCTCTCACAAATTAAATTGTCAAGGCAAAGTTGATTATTTTGTATGAGGCAACAATGATTCATAGATATTATTTTGGAGCTCTTGATCGAACTCTATAAGATATCTTAGGTTTAAGAACACATCCAGTTTAGATAAACATTTTGGAGGAAAAACAATTGTTCTTGGTGGTGACTTTAGACAGATTTTTCCTGTCATTACAAGAGGAACTAGGCAAGATATTGTTAATGCCACTTTAAATTCTTCAGATTTATGGAGCCAATGTAAAGTGTTAAGGCTAACAAAAAATATGAGATTGCAAGGTAATCTTTTAGGCACATATCTGGTAGACCTAGACAATTTTTCTAATTGGATTTTGGCAATAGGTGTTGGTATATTGGAATTTCTATTGATGGCATTGAAATAATTCAAATCCCTAATGATCTTCTCATTAATGATTATGATGACCCAATATCGACAATTAAGAGTGAGGCATACTTACCCGCCCCTGAATCCTTATGTGTTATGTGTTATGTGAATCCATGTTGATCCCTATCCTTATGACATCCCTATAGCGTGAGTCCTACTTTCTCTTCCCTTAGAACTATATATTTACTATTTGGTATGCACTTCTGAACCGATGATGTATGAATGGATGCTATGAGGCTTGTTTCGGTACTCTCAAGTTTCTATTCACCATGTCACTCCTAGACTCTAGGTTCGAGTCATGATAATTTTGCAAGTGTGCCGGAGGAGCCCCTAGACTACTTGCCCCAGATTAAGGCACCCCCCACTGTGTGGACAACATAAAGGGGCCAAATGTCTCATTTGGGCCGGTGTTGACCACCTAGGAGAGGGTGCATCGGGATGAATTGATTATGGACTGTATGTATGGGCTAGAGATAATGCACCATAGAACCGATGGCTGATCTTCCACTGAGGTTGAGCTTCAACAGGTTGAGGTCCAATACCCCCTTAATGATCATGCTAATGTCGTATTGGGCATTGGACCTTGTTTCTTAGAGCCAATGGAGGATGATATCCCGACGGACCAAGAGCATTTTAGGTAGACACCGGATTTGGATGAAGATGGTAACCCAGCTTAGGATCCACCCCTGCACTATAAGGATCCAAACCTTGGGAGGCCTTAATGATGCTCAAAAATAGGCTTCTAATGATTTTTAACTGAGGTGCCCTTTAGGGGACACCTCCATGGACTGTGGGATGGTCCATGAACGAACCGTGTAGCACTAGTGTTTTGCATTTTTTCTATTCCATCCCATCTCACCCTAAATGGAATGTCTCTCTTAAGTATAATTAGTTCATTGAATGACTTATTGAGAAGCTAGAGCCTACTTTTGTACCAAAGGGTTGAGACTTTCTTTTAAAGATAGATAGATAGAATAGAACGGGCTCCTACTCTCTTTCAATCTTCGATGATAGAAACAAAGACAAAGAGCACATAGACCCTAGGGGAGGTTAAGTCAACAACTAGTTTTTCTAGAATAGGAAGAGAGGATGTTGTTAAATCTTCTTGTTGAATGGCATTTTAATAATAAGACGGAATAACTCTTAGTTTTCCATATTCCTTACTCTTCCTAAGTCTACTCTCTCATAATTTTTTAGGACCAAGATTTTACTGGTTGAAAGGGAACTGAATGCTTAAGTATAAGGACTATGCCCTCTTAACACTAGGACTGAAGAAAAAGGAGTAGGACTAGGATCAAGAGGTGGAAGAGGCCTTGGAGTGTCCTTTGTCCAATTATGTGGCTAATTATGGGTTATTGAAGTGTGCATGACCAAGTGACCCTCCACGGAGCCTTTCACAGCTTATGAACCTTACCACTAGCATCAAAGGGATCACGGGAAGAAGCCTTATGCTTGAATGCAACTATTTTGACTAAAGAATCCACCACATGCACCTATACAGCTTGTGCAAGCCACCACGGACCGTGGTGGGTTCTATGAAGGGGGCTCTGGCCAAATTTTTCTAAGTATAGGTCTCTGTCTCGACACCAAGGTGCCTTTCACAGACACTTTCATGGTTCGTGGTAGGGTTCACCAACCGTAAACCTCTCGTGTAAGTGTCTAGAAATCAATTTTTGAAGTTTGTTTTATTAATGGACTTTTCATGATTTCAATTTATTTTAAGGGTCTTTTATACCCTTTACACCTATCCTTAACCCCTAAATCAGCTTATACCTTTTCACTCATTCACTCTCATTTTAATACTTATGCTCTAGAATTCAATTCCTAAAATTCTCCTTTCAAGACTAGTGTTATAATGATTTACATAGATTTTATAAGAATTAAAGGGTGTATGTCCCTTTAATTTATGAACTTATGCATGGATGATTTCAATTGTTAATTCCTTATGGATTTATTATGATTTCATCTTAGTATGTTGTTTTAATTATGAATGCCTAATACCCATGCTATTCCGTCATTTCTAATGACATGTGCATGCATGAGCAAGTATTTTAATCAGATTTATGATATAGGTTATTACCGAATTATGATTATAACTAAGATTTCAAAAAAAGTATGGTTATAACATGACATGTGATCACAAAATGTCTATAATATGGCTTTATGCACTTATGGGTGTGTATAAACCATCATGTATGAGCATGAATGAGTTATTCCTATGTATGAAAGTATGAAATGAAGTATCATTTAGCCTTTGAGCCCAAGCATGCATGATTATGATTTGATTTGGCATGTAAGCCTAAGTATGTATGACTATGAAATATGATTTGGCCTTTAAGCCTACATATGCATGATGATGATTTGGAAAGACTTATTCTCCTATTTTAAGCATGTATATGTATGGGTATTCTCATGAAAAGATGACCTAGCACTGAATGAGATTAGAGGAGGGGGACTATCCCCAAGGGTCCTCTCATAAATCCTAACTTTCTCATAACTAAGCTGCCATCGTAGGATCATGTTTTCTTATAAGGATGATTATGTCATGAAACCACCCACTGAAATGGGCAGTCCCATAAGGTGAGGGCATGGCCTACCTTTGGCAAGTAGTCCACTCTTTCTCCAATGTAAAAGCAACATCGGGATTCCAAATAATCGCTCGCTTGGTTTTATATGTCGGTTGAGTTCCCATCCCCGCTATGTTTAAAGTATTATGACATTCTACATATTGACTCAAGTCAAATTGTTATGACATTCTTTCTAATATAGTTCTTTCTCTCTCTCTCTCTCTCTCTCTCTCTCTCTCTCTCTCTCTATATATATATATATATATATATATATATATATATATATATGCCCTTGTCGTCTAACATTGAAATATAGGTTTACCATGATCATATGCATTACATGCCCGCATACTTATTATATTCAAATGTACTAATGTATATTTTGCCCACATGATCTAACCATGTAGAGACCGGAGCCTTACCTCATCCACTTCTTCGCAGCTAAGTTCGTTATCGAAGTTTGTTTGTGGTGAGTCCTATGTTCTAAGGACCCACTTTCTAACTACCTATGTTATCCTATGCTATGATTTACTTATGTCTTTACTTTCATGGTGAACCTGGGACATGTCTTAGCCCCTACCCTATCTATGACTTAGAGGCTATGTTGCATATCATATAAACTGTCATGACCCAAGCCTAGGGCCTAGACGTGACCGATGAATGGGGAACCAGAAGGGACCCCAAACAAGCCTTTTAAAATATCATCGCACATCCTTGGTCGCAGAAGCAAGTAAAATAACAACAAAAGATAGTAAATAGGGATAGCCAGTGCTAAGGGAAATCTTTCATATCATAATAAACCAGAGCTAAGAGAGGATCAAATCTCATAGCATAGATACATAACATGTCCAACAACACCTCTACTACATAGATAAGAGCGGGAGATAAGACAAGCAACCGAGATCACCCTCATAGTCAAAGTATAAAATAATGAAAGAGAGTCTTTAATACAAAGAATGAAAATATAAACATTGTCCTCGGAATCAAGGACTCACCAACTAGCTTGAATAGATACCACTAGCCATGTGGAGGAGGAGGATGAACAAATGGTGCTCCGGTTCCTACATGGTAATATCACATAGGCATAGAGTATGCACTAGTACATTTGATTGTACTAAGTATGTAGGATACAATGCAACAATAGATAGGTAATATGGGCAAAATGCATAATCATAAGCAATGAATGTCATACTAACAATATGACATGTATGAATGATGCTTGAAGTAAAACAAGCTTATATAGAACATATTTCGTAGGTAAAAAGAGACCATCATCATAAACTAAGCAACTAGTACTCGGAATCCAAGGCTTAGCACCCCTTTGGTAGTGGTCGAGGTATCAACCCCTCAACAAGGTTAATGACATCATACCCTCCATAATAGTGGTCAAGGCATCAACCCCTCAACAAGGTTAATGGACAGCACACCCTCCATCATAGTAGTCGAGGTATCAATCCCTCAATAAGGTTAATAGACATTACACCCTCCATCAAAGCGGTCAAGGCATCAACCCCTCACCAAGGTTAGTGGACATTACACCGTCCATCATAGTGGTCGAGGTATCAACCCCTCAACAAGGTTAATGGATATCACACCCTTTATCAAAGTGGTCGAGGTATTAACCCCTCAACAAGGTTAATGGACATCATACCCTCCATCATAGTGGTTGAGGTATCAACCCCTTAACAAGGTTAATGGACATCAAACCCTCCATCAAAGTGACCAAGGTATCAACCCCCTCAACATGGTTATGGTCAACATATAATACTATAGAAGTTTATCATGAAATCAACACATGAATACCATACTTTCATCTTCATAATGTCACTTAACTCATATGTCATGCATTTGGTCTTCAACAACTCAAGAATCATATTCCGGACATTTTATCAAACATGGATGGTGTGTAGTGCTAGTGTAAAACCATGCAAGTCAAGAGTGAAATCATGCTAGAAAATTCAGTGAAAAGCCATTAATAGATACTTGGTAACACCCTCAAAAATATACATCAAAATCCTTCATCAAATCACATAATAGTTCTTAGATCCATAGCTCAAAACATACTAAAAAATCACAATTTCATGAATCCCCAACATAGTGTGCAGTGAAATTCATAATAAGTAAGACCCATGAGTAAATCAACTATAAATCATGTAATTTTAGGTAAAAGGAAGCTTGGGCATCATGGGTGAAAAGAACTCGTGAAAGAAATCCACATACCTTAGATTTGGAGAATCCTTGAAGAAGATTGGAAATGGAGACTTGAAGCTTGAATGAAATCCTTAGATCCAAATTGAGTTTTGGGACTTGAATTTTGAGAGAAAAGTTAGTCTAAGTATTTGAGTGAGTGTTAGGAAATGTCTTGAATGATATGAAGGTCAAATATGGCTACGTATAGGTATTTTCATGTATGGGAAGTCTTAGGTCCAAGACCAAAAAGCCTTGGACCAAAGTGGAAATTTTGCACATTTTTAACACTATGGCATGCCCTTGGTGCGTCATGCCAGGGGCGCGAATGCTCACTGTTTTTTTGCGAACTTGGAAAATTAAAATTGTGAATCGTTCACTCTAAAATCGAGGTTAGATCCATTTTTCACTCAATTTGACCCCCTGATCAAGAATATGAAGTTAGATTTTTGAAATAACGCATGAATTTTGAGATATATGAAAATTACAATTTCTGGCATTTTCGAGGCATATTTTTAGGCACTATTTGGGGTAGTTACATAAACTCTATGTACAAGCTTGTTATGTATGATGCTTGTTGCTCATGGATAATATGCTTATATGTTGATGTTATGATGTAACAATGAGATGATGAAAGTCCTATGTCCCTACTCCTATAGCGTGAGTCATATGATTCCACCCCTTAGAACTTTTTTGATTGATCATGAATGTGTGGTGGAAAGTCCCATGCTCCTTATCCCTATAGATTATTTCTTGAATTTCGTTCCTTAGACTTACTTGTTTAATTATGTGACAATGAGTCATATACCCCTTATTCCCAAAGCTTGAGTCACTTACCCCTATCCCTTAGTCTCACTTATAAATGTTTGAGTTGCATCTCTGAACTGATTATGTGTTTATGAATTCTATAAGGCTTGTTTAGGGACTCTTAGGTTCCCATTCACTATGTCACTCCTACGGCCTAGGCTTAGGTCGTGACAAGTTTGGTATTAGAGCACTAAGGTTTTAAAATAGTTCTTGGAGTCCAACATGCCATGTCGAGTCGAGTCCCATTCATTGATGTGAAGTGCATAACATCTATAGGTAGGAAGTTATGAGGAGTTTTAGGAACTCACTTCGTAATTGAATATGTCATGCTATGAAACATGTCTTGAGGTTTTCTAACTCTGCTGATTTAATTTATGCTCGTACAGAAGATGCCTCCAAGGATAGCCCCTCTACCAAGACTGGCCCTAGTTAATTGGGACCAATTCCCTCGTGAACCTATGAGGGAGCCAATTACTCAAATGAGTTCCAGACTACTTTTGCCATACTGGCTGAAGTGGTGACCAACAAGGCTAGGCAGGCCATTCCTCCTCCCCATGTCCCTAATCCAGCTATCAGAGTAAGAGCCTTCACCCAGATGAATCCTTTGGAGTTTTATGGCTCCAAAGCTAATGAGGATGCCTACTAATTTACTGATGAACTATTTAAGGTGTTGACTACCGTGGGGATGACTTTAAAAGTGAAAGCTAAGTTGCATGCTTATCAATTGAAAATTGTGGCTCAATTATGGCACACCCAATGGTTTATGGAGAGGGAACGTGATGATAGAGTTGGTTGGGAAGAATTCAAACTTTCCTTTCTAGACTATTTCTTCCCCTTTAAGCACTAGGAAGCCAAATTAACAGAGTCTATAAACTCAAACAAGGTGGAATGAGTGTCAGGGAGTATTCCCTTAAATTTACAAAGCTCTCAAAATATGTTCCTATGCTAGTGGTTAACCCTGTGCAAGAATGCACAAACTTATTTTGGGGATCTATGACTTGGTTGTGAAAGAATTTCGTATGCTATGTTTATTTGGTAGATGGACATTTCCAAGATCATGACCTATGCTAAACATATTAAAGGGGAGAAGCTCAAGGAAAGGAGGATGAAGGATTCTAAGGTAGCCCATTATAATGGTGGGTTCACCAATTCTAGGAGTGGTTGTGGAAATGGTTTCTTCTTGTAGGGCCAAGGTTTTAAAACCAAGGGTTGTTAATGATAAAGTGTCTCCTCCCAAGGCATAAGTTGGAGGTGGGCCAGTATATCCAAGATGTGACAAATATGGTAATATCCACCCCGGGAATTGTTTGAGAGGTCCAGATGCTTGCTATAGTTGTGGGGAGATAGGCCACAAGCTTACTGATTGCACCAAGCTCCGAAGAAAGATCAGATGTCCCGGGGTCAGGGCTAACCAAAGGGTTAACAAGGTGGATCTCCTCACAACAACTGGTTTTATGCTTTGCATGCTAGGCAAGAGGTGGAGGAGACTCTGGATGTGGAGACTAGTATGTTAAAAGTCTTTGATTTTGATGTATATGCTTTACTTGATCCGGATTCAAATTTATCTTTTATGAAACCTCTTTTGGCTATTAAGTTTGATTTGAGTCCTAAAATTTTGAGGGAGCCTTTTTCAGTCTACACTCTCATATGTGAGTCTATTGTAGCCCAAAGAGTCTATTGGGGTTATCCTGCTTCTGTCTTGGATAAAGTCCTTCCATTTAATCTTGTAGAACTTGATATATTTAATGTTGATATCATTCTCAGGATGGATTGGTTGCATGCTTCTGTTGATTATAGAACTCGAAAGGTCAAGGTCCAGTTTCCTAATAAGTCTATTCTTGAGTGGGAGGGTAGTGACTATGTTTTTAAAGGTTGATTTATATCTTATCTCAAGGCCTAGAAAATAATCTCTAAAGGGTGTACCTATCATATAGTAAGGGTAAGAGATGTGGAGTCTAGTCGTCTACTCTTGAGTCGATTCCTATGATTAATGAGTTTCCAGATATCTTTCAAAAAGATTTGCTCGGTATTCCTCCTGAAAGAGAAGTGAATATTGGCATAGATCTTCTTCTTGATACTCAACTTATTTCCATACCTCCTTATTGTATGGCACCGACAAAACTAAAAGAGTTGAAGGATCAGTTGAAGGCCTTGTTAGAGAAGGGCTTTATCAGGCCAAGTGTATAGACTTGGGGTGCTCTTATGTTATTTGTGAGGAAGAAGGACGAGTCATTTCGGATGTGTATTAACAATCAGTAATTGAATAAGGTAACCATCAAAAATAAGTATTTGTTGCCAAGGATAGATGACTTGTTTGACCAATTGCAAAGAGAAACCTATTTCTCAAAGATTAACCTCCGTTCTAACTATCATAAGTCAAGGGTAAGGGAGTGTGATATTCCCAAAACAACTTTAAACTAGATATAGGCACTTTAAGTTTGTGGTAATGTCCTTTGGCTTGACTAAAGCTCTGACGGTGTTTATGGACCTTATGAATCGGGTGTTCCAAGCCATTCCTTGATACTTTTATAGTTGTCTTCATCAATGATATTTTCATTTATTCCCAAAGTAAACAAGAGCATATGGATCATTTGAGATTGACTCTTCAGACTTTAGAGGAGAAACAACTATATGTCAAGTTCAGTAAATGTGGGTTCTGGTTGGGTGAAGTAGTTTTTCTTGGTCATGTGTTATAGGGTAATGGTATTAAAGTTGATCTAAAGAAGACTGAGGCTGTGAAGAATTAGCCTAAGCCAGTGACTCCTTTAGATATTCGGAGTTTCCTTGGGTTAGCTGGATATTATCAAAATTTGTTTGAGGGTTTTTCATCTATTACCTTGCCATTTACTAAATTGACTTGAAAAAAGGCCAAGTTCATATGTTAGATGAGTATGAGAAGAGTTTTCAAACTTTGAAAGATAGACTTACATCGGCTCCTGTTTTGACATTACTGGATGGTTTATATGGATTTGTGGTATATTGTGATGCTTCTCGGATTGTTTTGGATTGTGTACTAATGCAACATGGTAAGATGATAGCTTATGCATCTAGATAGCTAAAGGTGCATGAACAAAATTATCCAACTCATGATCTTGAATTAACAATTATGGTGTTTGCTTTGAAGATTTGACGACATTATCTATATGGGGTTCATGTTGATGTTTTCACCGATCACAACAACTTGCCATATGTGTTCGCCCAAACAGTTCTCAATTTGAGGCAAAGGAGATGGTTGGAACTTCTTAAAGATTACTTTATGAGTGTTTAATATCATCCTGGCAAGGCGAATTTTGTAGTCAATGCTCTTAGTAGGTTATCTATGGGTAGTGTGATTCATGTTGATGAAGGGAAAAGAGAGTTGGTGAAGGATGTGCACCATTTGGCTAGATTAAGTATCAGATTGGCTGACTCTAATGATGGTGACATTCATGTTATGAATGGTGCTGAATCTTCTGTGGTTGTTGATATCAAGGCAAAGTAAGACTCGAATCAATTATTAGTTGAGTTGAAGAGGTTGGTTGTGGAAAAAAAGATAGAGGTTTTCTCCTGAGGGGGAGATGGAGTACTTCATACTAAGATCGATTGTGTGTTTTGAATGTTGATGGTCTTAGGGAGGAGATCATGAGTGAGCCCATAACTCTCTTTATTCTATACATCTAGGTTCCACCAAGATGTATCCAGATTTGAGGAAAGTGTATAGGTGGCATGGTATGAGGAAAGACATGGCTAAGTTTATATCTGAATGCCCCAATTAACAACAAGTGAAGGTGGAAAATAAAAGTCCCAGTGGTCTAGCTCAAGACATTGAAATTCCTACGTGGAAATAGGAAGATATAAATATAGACTTTGTGATTGGGCTGCCCCATACCTAGAAGCAATTTGACTCCATTTGGGTAATTGTTGATAGAATGATCATATTGGCTTACTTCTTACCGGCTATGACTACTTTCAATGCCAAGGATTGTGTCAAGTTATATATCCAAGAGTTGGTTTGATTGCACGCTGTGCCTATGTCTATTATATCGATCGTGGTATCCAATTTAGTTCTCACTTTTGGAGATCTTTCCAAACAGGCTTTGGCACTAAGTTGAAGTTGAGTATCACTTCCATCCTCAAACCAATGGGCAAGCTGAGAGGAGAATTCAAACCTTGAGGACACGTTGAGGGCTTGTGTGTAGGAATAAAAGGGAAATTAGGATGATCATCTAGCACTTATTGAGTTCACTTATAACAATAGTTATCATGCTAGCATCAGAATGGCACCATTTGATGCTTTATATGGGAGAAGGAGTAGATCCCTAGTAGTATAGTTTGAGATAAGTGAAATGGCATTAATTGGCACGTACTTGGTGTTGGAGGCTATGGAGATGGTAAAGTAGATTCGGGAAAGGTTGAAGATGGCTTAACATCGTCAAAAGTCCTATTCAAATGTCAGGAAAAGGGATCTTGAGTTCCTTGTCTGTGATTGGGTGTATGTGAAGGTTTCACCAATGAAGGGTGTAATGCATTTTGGTAAAAAGCTAAATCCCCTTTATGTAGGCCTTATCAGATTTTCGAGCGGATAGGAAATATGGATTATTGGTTGGATTTTCCTTAGAATATGAGTTCTATCCACCTGGTTTTCCATATATCAATGTTAAGGAAGTTGATTGGTGATCCTAGTATGACTGTGCCTTTGGAGGGTGTTGAGGCTGAAGAGAACTTGACATATGAAGAAGTTCAAGTTGAGATCTTGGATAGACAAGTAAAGCGGCTTCGCAACAAGGATGTGGCTTCGGTTAAAGTGCTTTGGAGAAACCAACACGTGGAAAGTGCTACATGGGGGTAGAGTCAGACATGATGAAGCGATACCCCTATCTTTTCCAATATACTGAAGCCTAAGGTATTAGGTTCTTCTCATCTTAAATGGTCCTAATTCTTTCGCTCTTATGCTTACATGACATGGCATGTATACATGTGTAGAAAAATAATTTAAATGATGTTTTGACATGAGTTTTAATGATTTTATGATTTCCAAGTGATGAGTTATGCATTGTGCCTTTATCTTGAAATGTTCATGCTCAAGTGAAGTCTTTCAAGCCATGTTCTAGCCCATCGAGGATGACTATTTCCAAGGGAGAGATGATGTAAGGAACCGAACCTCGAGAGTCCTTAATGATGCTTAAAAAATAGGTTTCAATCCAAGGCATTCAAGAGGGATTCAACCGAAGTCAAAATCATCCTTATTCTTCTAAATTCTTCAGGTATGTAGGATTGTTTCAGGATTTCCCTCCAATCATCAAGACCCAAAAATCCTATTTTCTTAAATTGCATAAATTCTAAGTATAATTTGCAAATGGGTCTCTTAAATTAGTTTAAATTTTTTGAAATTGAGCTATGGGTTGGACTTAGTTATTGATTTTATGATGATTTAAGTCTTGTTATAATGATTTACATAGAATTTATAAGAATTGAAGAATGTATGCCCCTTTAATTTACGAACTTATGCATGGATAATTCAATTATGTTTCAATTGTTAATTTCTTATGGATTTATTATGATTTCATCTTAGTATGTTGTTTAATAATGAATGCTAATACCCATGTTATTCTGTCATTTCTAATGACATATTCATGCATGAACAAGTATTTTAATCAGATTTATGATGTAGGTTATTGCCTAATTATGATTATGACTATGGTTTCAAAACAAGTATGGTTATGACATGATATGTGATCACAAAATGTCTACGATATGGCTTTGTGCACTTATGTGTGTGTATACACCATCACATATGAGTATGAATGAGCTATTTCTATGCTTGAGCCCAAGCATGCATGATTATAATTTGATTTGGCCTTTAAGCCTAAGTATGCATGACTATGAAGTATGATTTGGCCTTCAAGCCTATGTATGTGTGATAATGATTTGAAAAGACTTATTCTCCTATTTCAAGCAATGTATGTGTATATGGAAAGATGACTTAGCACCAAATGATATTAGAGGAGGGGGACTATCCCCAAGGGTCCTTATATACATCCTACCTTTCTCATAACAACGCTTCTACATATTTCCTAATAAGGCTGATTAAGTTATGAGAGCACCCACCGAAATGGGCAGGCCCGTAAGGTGAGGAAGTGGGCTGCCTTTGGCAAGTAGTCCACGTTTTCTCCGGTGTAGAGTCAACATCATGATTTCAAGTAATAGCTCGCTTGGTCTTATATGTAGAGGTCCCATCCCCGCTATGTTTAAAGTATTATGACATTTATGCATCATGATTCAAGGCACATTGTTATGACATTCTTTCTTATGCACTTTATTCTATATCTATCTATCTATATATATAACCCTTGTCATCTAACATTGAAATACAGGTTTACTATGATTATATGCATTGCATGCCTGTATACTTAGTACACTCAAACATACTAACGTATATTTTGCCTACGTGATTTAACCATATAGGGACCAGAGATTTACCTCATCCACCTCTTTGTGGCTACGTCTGTTCTAGAAGCTTGTTTATGGTGAGTCGTTTGTTCCAAGGACAAGATCCACTTTCTATCTACCTATACTATGCTTTGATTTTCTTATGTCTTTACGTTGAGGGTGATCTTGGGACATGTGTCGGCCCCGTCCTATCTATGGCTTAGAAGCAACGTTGGACCTCATGTAAACCCTATGTAGGAGCTTATTATATGTGATGCTTTTTGCTCATGGAGAATATGCTGATGTCTAGATATATTGATGTTATGATGTAATGATGGGATAATCAAAGTCCCGAGTCCCTACTCCCACAGCTTGAGTTATATGATACCTCCCCTTAGAACTTGTTTAATTGATGATGAATGTGTGGTGGTAAGTCCCATGCTCCCTATTCCTATAGCTTCAGTCCTGAATTCACATTCCTTGGACATACTTGTTGAATTATGTGACAATGATTCTCATACCCCTTATCCCATAGCTTGAGCCATTTTCCCCTATCCCTTGGTCTTACTTATTAATGCTTGAGTTGCGTTTCTGAACCGAAGATTTATTTATGGATGGTGTGAGGATCATTTAGGGACTCTCGACTTTTCATTCACCATGTCACTCCTAGGCTCTGGGTTTGGATCTTGATATGCATGTTCATGGAGCCCCAACACTTCCACCGCCTAACATGGAGTAGTGAGCGCATGACTTCCATTGCCACAGGTTTTGGCATGTTTGAGCACTGAGGACAGTGCTATGTTTAAGTGTGGGGTGGGGGTCATTTTCTGCTGATTATGCTGCTTTCTTTTGTTATCCTGTCCATGTAAAGTTTAGACTATGTTTTTATTTTAATTTTTTTCATGTTTAGTTCAGATAATGCTTTTATTTCTATTTCAACTGATTAGGTTGTAAATAATTGCATGGTATTATGTTTAGTTTGATTTCAGTAGTAATGTTGAATGGTTTGCATGATGTGATGTTTAGCATGTTGTGGTGAATGTTTTACATGTTGACATCCCAATTTTATTAGTCATAGTTAATGACACGACCCTATATAGATGGATGATGATCGTCCTAAGGGTAATCATTAATGTGAGTCTCATGTAGAGCGTCAGTAAACATAAATGGTACAATATTGCGTAGTAGGCTTAATTGTGAAAAACTTGAAAATTTTGAATGGCCCACATTTTCGATTTTCTATCTGATGTAATGAGTATACTCTTATTAATCCTTTGATGAAAGTGTTCCACATGAGCTTAATTATATGTCCATGTTGCGATAATTGCTAGAACTTGCTTTATATGTGGACTACTAAGTAGAGGTAAAACTTGAAGGATAGAATCTAGGCATTTCTTTAGTAACCCCATTTTAGACCTTCCTTTTAACCTACCATAGCATATTTATCCCTAGTTAGTCCTTTTAAGCCTTATCCTTGTTCTTTGAAGAACCACATTTTAAGCCGAATCCTTTTTGTTCTTAAACAGTGATTTTGATCCTATCCTAAGCATTTTAGCATGGAAAAGAATAAGGAAATTAAGCTTGAAAAGATGTCCCTATGATAGGCGTTAGTAGAAGAGAAGAATAATTTTTTGAAAAATAGGGACCCAAAATAGTAATGGTCCACAACAAGTCCACATCATGAACCTGTTGTGCTTTAGATCTGTCCCTTGCGAAAAAATAGGAAAAGAAAAATTAAGTATAGATATACTTTTGTTCTTTTTGTGGATACATGCAAGGGCAGAGGTGTTGATAATAAATCTAAGTAGAAAGTTGAAAGGAAGGTCTCACACAAAAAGAAAAACCAATGAAAATAGTGCTTCAAAGTGAAAGTGTTCTAGAATAAAGCACTTGGGAGTTGAGCCAATAATTCATATCCTAAAAAATCACTACCCACTGTCCTTTATCCATATTAAAACAAATAAAAAGTCCTACATGATCCTTTGAGTTAGATTTATACACAGATGAGGACCGACATTAGGGGCAAGCCTATGGAATTTAGAAGCAACATGAGATATCATTTGGGAGAGTGAGAGTTGTGATTATACCCATTGTCATTATCTATTTTGTTCTATACTTGTGTGTATATATGGGTAATTCTTGTGAGGGTACATGATTGTTGAAGGATTGATGACCATAATAACTCAAAACGTGAGTTAGCATGAGTCTGTGTGCATCATAGATTTTGAGGAATGGTGCCATTGGAGTGTCAATTGGATTATCGATTGCTTAGATAAGACCAATGTAATGTCTGTTCCTTAGAAATACTACCTAATGGTCGCATGCATGTGTATTAATTCATCGAGGATGAACAAAGCTCTAAGTGTGGGGTAATGTGTTGTCAAAATACAACACGTTTAATGCTTAAAACTTGAAATTTTGTGTGTTTTCAAAACGATGTTAATGGGTTTGATGTGTTTTTATGTTTGTTTTTCATAATTATAGGATTTGGCATGACTTTGGGTTAAGTGTGCAGATGCTAAAGTTTTTGTTGTTCTACAACACTCTTTACGGGTCGTGAAGTTTCCACAAGCCGTAGAGTTGGTTTCATAGCAAAATCCAGTGAAGGGTTGATTTTCTGAAGTTGAATCTACTAACTATTAGATGAGCCGTAGAATAAAGCATGAGTCATAGAAAAGGTTTCATGCCCTGAGATCAGAAAGTAGAGGTTGTTGAAAAGTCATCAAAACCCTATACGGGCCGTTAGTCTGAATATGGTCCATAGAAAGGTCTTGTAGAAGCTGAACCCAGTATTGAAGATGAAGTCCACAAGCCCCGAATACGGCCCGTAGAGATGCTAGTAGCGCCTACCAAATCCAGTTCTCCTATTTTTGATTTGGTTTTGTATTTTAAATACTACAAATAGGTTTTTTAGGTTATTTTCAGGAGACAACCAGTAGACAACAAGGAGAGAATGTGAGGAACATTGGGAAAAACACTTGAGACAATATTTTGTGATTTTAATTCATACTTTATGATTTCCATTAAAGAGTTTGGATTTCTAGTTCTTAATCCATTCTTGTAAACGCTTAATTATGCTATTCTATATCATGATTCTTGTATTTATAATGATAATGAGCAGCTAAATCCGCAACTTGGGTTGTGGGAACTATGAAGAACTAACAAGGTAAAGTCGAATTCTTAGAAAGTGCAAATGCATGTATTAATTAATTCTCTTCATTTTGATTACTTTTTAATGGTGGCCAACATTAGAACTCGCCTAGTGTTACTGACTGGATCAAGGTAGTAATGAATAGGAAAAGATATTAATTAACAGAAAAAGAGATTAAGATAGTAATTAATAGGAAAAGAGATTAATTAACAGGATTCGATTGATTTTTTCTCGTATAATCAACAAAACTGGACCAACGGGATATTGTACTGGAATAATAGTAAAGGCTTAGAAATATCACATTGCGGGGATAGATCAAATCACTTAGTGAAATTTACCTCTCGCCTGGATCAAAGGGTTTGGTAAACTTAACTTACCGTTCTACATACGACACACTAGAAAAGAATGTGATTATCTGGTAATACCAAGTTAGGGAATCATGGGGGACATGGTACCCTAGTTACTCTTCTTACTGGTTTCATACACTTGTCTTAGTTTAGGATTTCTTTCTGCTATTTTACAACCGCCCCCGCCCCCCCATCTCGGGAGATAAGTAGGTTGATTAACTCAAATTGCTTGAAATTACTCTAAGTCTATCATAATCCCTGTGCGATTGACCCTAACCTCGGTTAGGTTGTGCAACTTGAAAACCACCTTTTTAACCTTCAAAAAGGAGTTGTAGCTTAGGTGACATCGTGGGGTGGTGATCTTAGGAGTATTTATATGCCTAAATAGCCAAATTGACCCATGTTTGTAGCCAAACTAGAGTACATATCGATAGAGTTTAGGTGCTTTTTAGTGTAATTTGTTATTTCACACTAATCTTTGGCCAAGAGCTCCTTTTGGTTGTGTTTTTCAGGTTTTTGAGTAGATATGCATGTCCAGGGTCAAGGCCAAAAAATAAAGAAGGACCCAATCGAAAAAAGGATCATTAAAAGCCAACCAGTACTTAAAATAGAGGAATTTCACATCGCAGACCACTGTAAGGAGGTTAATGGTTTTGAAAGGAGAAGCAAAGGTGTGAAACACTAAAGGTGACAAAGTCCATATGGCAGACTTGAAGCAAGATAGTGCAAAATTGGCCGGACAAGCTGGATTTGCAAATTGCACATCGGGAAGACAAGTCCGTGTCACGAACTTTGAAGATACATGGGAAAAATCAGAAAATGGGATTTCTTAGGTTTAAGTATAATTTTTAGTCATTATTGTATCATCAGATTTTTGCGAGAGAAGAGACAAAGAACTTTTATCTAGGGTTATTTTTTTATCTTTTTATCTTTAAATCCATTATTTGAATGTTTCTTAGATAACTCTTATGTTTCAGACAAACAATGAGTGGCTAATTTCCCATATTCTGGGATTTTATCCATAGACTATGTTCTAGGCTTTGAATTTCATGATTTATGAATGGCTTTTCGCATAATTACTCCTATATTCCTTTTATCTATTCATACTCTGACCAATCGTGAAATACAATTATTATCTACCCTAGATTCAAGAGATGTTGGAGGGATAGAACACATGGTATAGGGAGCCTGTTTGTTCTAGAAAACTAGAATGATTCGTGTATGGGAGACTTGTGCCACCTACCCGTACACCTTGATTGGTTCAAATATAGGAATATAACTTTGCATTTTCATTGATCATGTTTATCCCCGCTTAATGATATAGTTAGGCTATCAATGAGAATACACTGGTAGAGGTGTGCAACCATGCTTGTGAATGAAACCCTATAAATCAGTAATTAGAAAACTCATGAATGATCGTAACAATTGAGGCTATAGCATATGTCGAAATGGTTATAGTCCCAGAATCTCTCTTAATTCGATAATCTCCTAGCAAACATTTGATCTGTGTAACAGTTTAATTTTACTATTTTAGTAGAAATAATTAACAGCCATGTTTTCTTGAATAATGCACATTCCGTAGTCATCTTTTGGTTAATAATTGAAAGCTAATTGAAGTCCTTTGGGTTTGATATCTATGATCTTTTATAGCTACTATATTACTTGATTTGGCCATGTACACTTGTGTGTGCTAGGGAAGCAATAATCATTATTATGTTTTCCCAAGCAGGCCCGAGGTTAAGGCCTCTGATACTGTGATTACAGGTATTGTTCCAATTTTCCATCACCGTACATCTATGTTATTTGATCCTAGATCCACTTATTCTTAAGTGTCTACATACTTCTCCTTGGGTTTTGATTTTCCATTTGATATTATATCTGTGTTTGTTCATGTTTTGACCCCAATAGGTGAGTCCTTAGTGGTAGATCGGGTGTACCGATTCTGCCTTGTGACTTTATCAGGCTATGAGATTTGGTTGATATGATTATTCTTGATGTGATTGATTTTGATGTTATATTGGGGATGGATTGGCTTTTTCCTCATCGGGCTATTCTTGATTGTTATGCTAATACTATGAATTTGTCTATTCCAGGTAGATTAGGTATTGTATGGTAGGATTTGAGTGGATCCTTGTCACACCCCCAAGTCCTGTCAGGGCGGACCGGCACCCGTTGCCGATAAGGCTCGGGAGAACCAACCTGTAACTAT
>JAPFFP010049353.1:0-31658 GCA_026153255.1 Solanum medicagineum
GCTGGTCTTCATTGATGATATTTTGATCTATTCCCATAGTGAGGAGGAGCATGCGAGCCACTTGATGGTGGTGCTATGAAAATTGAGAGAAGAGAAATTGTATGCCAAGTATGAAAAATGTGAATTTTGGTTGAAAGTGGTTGCCTTTCTAGGTCATGTGGTGTCGGAGGATGATAGTAAGGTGGATCCTAAGAAGATGGAAGTGATTAGAAATTGGCCTAGACCTTTGACTCCATCGGAAATTAGAAGTTTCTTGGGCTTAGTGGGTTACTAGCGGGGATTTGTGAATGGGTTCTCTTCTATTGCTTCTCCCATGACTAAGTTGACCCGAAAGAAGGCTAAATTTATTTGTACCAATGAGTGTAAGAAGCGTTTCCAAACCTTGAAGGATAAGTTTGTCTTTGCTCCTATCCTGTCTCTACCAAATGGGTTGGAAAGGTTTGTTGTGTATTGTGATGCCTCACGGGTTGGTTTGGGTTGTGTTTTGATGCAAAATGGTAAGGTGATAGCTTATGCCTCTAGACAACTCAAGGTGCATGAAAGGAATTATCCTACTCATGATATTGAATTAGCCACCGAGGTATTTGCTTTGAAAATTTAGCGTCATTATTTGTATGGGGTGCATGTTGATCTGTTTACCGATCATAAGAGTATCCAATATGTGTTCACTCAAAAAGGCCTCAACTTGAGTCAACAAAGGTGGTTAGAACTTCTTATGGATTATCATATGACTTTATATTATCACCCCGGTAAAGCTAATGTTGTGGCCGATGCTTTGAGTAGGGTGTCTATGGGTACCTTAGCTCATATTGATGAAGATTGCAAAGAGGTGACTAGAGAGGTTCATCGGTTGGCTATATTGGGAGTTAGGTTGGAAGAGGTTGATAATGGTGGTATTGTGGTTGTTGATGGTTCAAAATCTTCCTTGGTTGATGAGGTAAAGGCAAAGCAAAATCTTGACCCCTCTTTGTTAGAATTGAAGGCCTTGGTGAGAGAGGGCTAGGTGGAGGTTTTCTCCTAAGGGAGAGATGGTGCCCTTAGATACTAAGGTAGGTTGTGTGTGCCTTGTATGGATGACTTGAGGAAGAGGATTCTTGATGAGGCTCATAATTCTTCTTATTCTGTTCACCCCGGTTCTACCATGAGTACAGAGATTGAAGGATGTGTTTTGGTGGGGAGGCATGAAGAAAGACATTGCCAAATTGGTATTTGGTTGTCATAGTTGCCAACAAGTCAAAGCCGAGCACCATAGGACGGGTGGCCTAACCCAAGATATAGAGATTACTACTTGGAAGTGCGAGGAAATTAACATGGATTTTGCGGTTGGGTTGCCTAATACTAGAAAGAGTTTTGATTCTATTTGGGTTATGGTTGATAGAATGAAAAAGTTGGCTCATTTCCTACCGGTTAAAGGCTACTTATGGGGCTGAAGACTATGCTAAATTGTACATTCATGAGTTGGTTAGATTGCATGGGGTGCCCTCGTCTATCATATCAAATCGTGGTGCTCAATTCACTTCACACTTTTGGAGATCCTTCCAAAGAGGTCTTGGTACCAAGGTTAAGCTTAGTACGGCCTTTCACCCTCAAACGGATGACCAAGTTGGAAAGAACTATCCAAACACTTGAGGATATTCTTAGAGCTTGTGTTTTGGAGTTTAAGTGTAGTTGGAATGACCATCTTCATTGATTAAGTTTGCTTATAATAATAGCTATTATTCGAGCATTGGTATGGCTCCTTTTAAGGCCCTCTATGGTAGAGGTTGTAGGTCCCTGGTTGGATGGTTTGAGCTAGGGGAAATGGATATGTTGGCTCCAAAACTGGTTATAGAGGCTATGGAGAAGGTAAGGTTGATTCGAGAAAGGTTTAGAATAGCCCAAAGTCATCAAAAGTACTATGACCAAGTTGGAAAGAACTATCCAAACTCTTGAGGATATTCTTAAAGCTTGTGTTTTGGAGTTTAAGGGTAGTCAGGATGACCATCTTCCATTGATTGAGTTTACTTATAATAATAGCTATCATTCTAGCGTTGGTATGGCTCCTTTTAAGGCCCTCTATAGTAGACATTGTAGGTCCCCGGTTGGATGGTTTGAGCTAAGGGAAATGGATTTGTTGGCTCTGAAACAGGTTATAGAGGCTATGGAGAAGGTAAGGTTGATTAGAGAAAGGTTGAGAACAGCCCAATGTCATCAAAAGTCCTATGCCGATGTGAGGAGAAGGGATCTTGAATTTAAGGTTGGTGATTAGGCCTATTTGAAGGTCTCACCCATGAAGGGCATAGTTCGTTTTGGTAAGAAGGGTAAATTGAGCCCTAGATTTCCTTATAGGGTGTCGAGGAGGATTGGTAAGTTGTCCTATGAGTTGGAGTTGCCCAATGACATGAATATGGTTTATCCGGTCTTCCATGCATTTATGTTGAGGAATTGTATGGGTGACCCTAGTGTTATTGTGCCTCTTGATGTTGTGGGTGTTATTGAAGACTATTTGACTTATGAAGAGGTTCCGGTAGAAATTTTAGATAGGCAAGTGAAGAGGTTGAGGAACAAGGACGTTGCTTCCGTCAAGGTTCTTTGGAGAAACCAACAAGTCGAGAATGCTACCTAGGAGGCCAAAGTGCACATGCAAAAGAGATATCCTATCTCTTCCATTCTACTCAAGCCTAAGGTACTAATTCTAAGTCTCCTATGCGATTATGTTTCAGCCCCTATATCATTTGCATGCATTCATGGTTATGTTGACAAATTCATGGTGATTTTGCCACTTATGTTGAGATTTTTGAAAACATGTTTAAGTGCATTGTTACATTCTTGTTGGGGCTGATCTCTTCATGATTACTCTTCTTATGTACGATTATTTGAACTCGGGGATGAATGTTCCCAAGGGGCAGATATCGAAACGACCCCAAAAAGTGCCTAAAAATGTGCCTCAAAATTGCCCATAATCATAACTTCCATATATCTCAAAATTCATGCGTGATATTGAAAATCTGACTTCATATTCTTGATCGGGGGCAAAATTGAGTGGAAAATGGGTCCAAACCCGATCTTAGAGAAACCGTATCAAAATTTGAAATTCCATAATTTGGAAATTCCAGTGACGATTCGCGTCCCTGGCGCGATGCGGCCAGGGCGCGAATCGCTGTTATTTTTGGCTTGTTATTTCTTGTTCGGTCTAAGCCTTCCCATGCGTAAATATACCTATATTTAGCCATATTTCACCTTCATCTCATACAAGATATTCCCCAATACTCTCCCAAATACTAAGACAAATATTTCACTCAAAATCAAGGGTCCCAAACTCATTCCGGATCTTAAGGAATTCAATCAAGCTCCAAGTTCTCATCTCAATCTTCATCAAGTAATTCTCCAAAGTAGCGGTATGTGTGTTTCAACCATTGGGTCCTTTCACTCATGGTGCACAAGATTTCTTTTTACATAAATCTCATGTTTCTAAGTTGATTTTACTTATGGGTCTTCTATTATGAATTTGACTATGATCTATGTTGGGGTTTCATAAAAGTGTGACTGTTTAAGCCTATTTTGAGCTATGAATCTGTGATCTACTTTGAGATTTGATGAAGGGTTTGAATGTATTTTGCAAGGTGGCATTACCAAGTGTTGGTGGGTTGATTTACTTCAAGTTTTTTTGCATGATTTCACTATTGAATTGCATGATTTTACACTAGCATTACACATCCACCAAGTGTTTGATAAAATGTCCGGATTAGGGTTCTTGAGTTATTGATGATTTATTGCATGGCCTATGAGTCAAGTGACTTTGTGATAATGAAATTAATGTTTGAAGGTGTTGATTTCATGGAAAATAGCTATAGTGTTGCAAGTGACCATACAATAGATGAGGGGTATGTACCTCATCCACCTCTTCGGGTGGTGGCAATCCCATACTACCATAGATGAGGGGTATATACCTCATCCACCTAGTCAGGTGGTGGCACTGCCATGCTACCATAGATGAGGGGTATATACCTCATCCACCTTATGGGGTGGTGGCAATCCTGTACTATCATAGATGAGGGATATATACCTTATCCACCTTCTAAGCTGGTGACATGCCTTGGATTCAAAGTACTTAGTTGCTTGGTCTATGATGATTGTCTCTTTCTACAAATGTAATAGGTTCTATATAAGTATGTTTTACTTCAAGCATCATTCATGCATGCGATGTTGATAATACACTATCTCTTGCTCACAATTATGCATTTTGATTATGTTGACCGTCTCTTATTGCATTGCATCCTACATACTTAGTACATTGAAATGTACTAATTCATACTCTATGCCTACATGATGTTACTATGTAGGAACCGGAGCTCCACTTGATCATCCTCCTCCCCTATGTGGCTAGTACGATTTCTCTCAAAGCAAGTTGGTGAGTCCTAAACTCCGAGGATATACTTCTCTTGATTTATGCTATGTATTGACTTTTCTTATGTTTGAAACTTATGGCTATGAGGGTGAGCCCAGAGATTGTCTTGGCCCCCGTTCTATCTTTGTATTAGAGGTGTTATTGGAACCTTATGATATGTTAATGCTATACTATTGGCTTTTTATGTTTCTATGGTATCAAAGATGTCCCGTAGCCCTATTTTCCCCCTTTTTCTATCTATTGTTGTTGTATAATTACTCCCGCGACCAAGGATGTTAATGATATGTTAAGAGGCTTGTTTGGGGTCCCTTCGGGCTCTCCATCCATCGTGTCATGTTTAGGCCCTAGGCTTGGGTCATGACATAGACCTCTTACCTTATACTCGGCCTATCTCAGTCCCCCCTTATAGAATGGCTCCCATAGAATTAAAGAAGTTAAAGGAGCACCTGAAGGATTTGTTGGAGAAGGATTTCATTAATACTATTCGGTCTTCATGCGGTGCCCTGATGTTATTTGTAAGGAAGAAGGACGAGTCACTCCATATGTGCATTGACTACCAGCAACTCAATAAGGTCACCATCAAGGATAAGTATTCCCTCCCGAGGATAGATGTTTTTTTGTCAACTGCAAGGGGCAACTCATTTCTCCAAAATCAATTTGAGATCCAGCTATCACCAATTAAGGGTGAGAAAAGGTTACATCCCTAAGATGGCTTTCTAGATTAGGTATGGTCATTTTGAGTTTGTGGTGATGTCGATTAGCCTAGCTAATGCACCAGTGATATTTATAGACCTCATGAATAAGATGTTCAAGCCTTACCTCAACATGTTCATTATGGTGTATATTAATGTCATTCTTATCTACTCCTGAGTTGAGCAAGAGCACATTGAGCATTTGAGGGTAGTACTGCAAACCTAGAGGGAACATAACCTCTATGCAAAATTTGACAAATGCGAGTTTTGGCCAGATGAGGTTGCCTTTCTTGGGCATTTGGTATCTAGAGAGGGCATCAAAGTGATCATAAGAAGACAGAAACAGTGAGAAGCTGGCCAAGGCCATGGACTCCTACTGATATAAGGACTTTCTTTGCTCTAGCCGATTACTATAGATGGTTCGTGCAAGAGTTCTCCACTATTTCATCTCCACTCACCAAACTAACTTAGAAGTAGGCTATGTTTATATGGATAGATATTGTCAAAAGAGTTTTCAGATATTAAAGGATTGGTTGACTTCAGCCCCCATATTGGCATTGTTAAAAGGTAATGATCAGTTCGCTTTGTATTGTGATGCATCAAGGGTTGGGTTGGGTTGCATGTTGTTGCAAAGTTTTAAAGTGATTGACTATGCTTCAAGGCAGTTGAAAATGCATGACAAGAATTACCCTACTTATGACCTTGAGCTTGTAGCGGTGGTATTTACGTTAAATATTTGGGGACATTACTTGTATGGAGTTCATGTGGATGTTTACAGCGAACACAAAAGTCTCCAACATATATTCACCCAAAAGGATCTCAACTTGAGACAATGGAGGTGGTTAGAGCTAGTCAAGGATTATGGTATGAGTGTGAAGTACCACCTTGGAGAATCTAATGTGGTAGTTGATGCTCTTAGTAAAATTTCTATGAGAAGTGTGTCCCCTATAGAAGACGATGGGAAAAGGGAGCTAGCCAAAGATGATCATAGGTTGGCTAGACTAGGAGTGAAATTGAGTTAGTCCGGAAGTGGTAGTGCAGTGGTTCTTCAAGGGTCTGCATCTTCTTTGATTGATGAGGTTAAGTCCAAGAAAGATCTTGATCCTACCCTGGTTGAGTTTAAAACCTTTGTAAAGGATGGAAAGATAGAAGTCTTCTCACAAGGGGGGAGATAGTGCACTCCAATATCAAGGAAGGTTGTGTGTGCCCAATAATAGTGAGTTGAAGAAGTTAATCATGCAAGAAGTCTACCAAGATGTATAGACTTGAGAGATATTTATTGGTGGAATGGGGTGAATAAGGACATTGCTCAATTTGTGTTCGAGAGTGCCAATTTCCTGCAAGTCAAAGTTAAACACCAAAGGTCAGCTGGCATAGCACAATATATTGACATTCCTACTTGGAAGAGGGGAGAGGTCAACATGGATTTTTGTAGTTTGGTTGCCAAAGACCAAAAAGCATTTTGACTCTATATGGGTGATAGTTGATCGCATGACGAAGTTGAATCATTTCCTACCAGTCAAGACTACATTCAGTGTTGAGAACTATGCCTGCTTGTATATCAGAGAGTTGGCAAGGCTACGTGGGATTCCATTGTCCATCATATCGGATCATGGATTTAAATTTACTTCTCATTTTGGGAAATCCTTTCAAAAAGGACCTGGCACTAAGTTGAAGTTGAGTACGTCTTTTCATCCCCAAACCAACTGGCAAGCCAAGAGGACTATTCAAATGTTGGAGGATATAATAAGAGATTGTGTGTTGGAATTCAAGGGGAGTTGGGATGAACATTTGCCATTTATTGAGTTTACATAGCTTTCATGCAAGTATTAGAATGGACCTACTCAAAGCATTGTATGGTAGATGATGTAGATCAACCATCGGGTGGTTTGAAGTCAGTGAGGTGGCATTAATAGGATCAGAATTGGTAATGAAAGCTATGGAGAAAATTAAAAGCATAAAGGAGAAATTACAAAAGCGGACAAAAGTCCTACTCCAATGTGAGAAGAAGGGAACTTGAGTTCCAACTTGATGATTGGGTCTACCTAAAGGTGTCTCCAATGAAAGGTGTTCTCTGGTTCGGTAAGAAAAGAAAATTGAGTCCTGGATATGTAGGACCCTATAATGTGGTGAGAAGAGTGGGGAAAGTAGCATATGATTTGGAGCTACCCAATGAGTTGCACTTGATTCGTCTCGTCTTCCATGTGTCGATGTTAAGGAAATTCATGGGTGACCCAAGTTCCATAGTTCCGTTACATGATGTGAACATCGAAGAGGATTTAAGTTGAGGAGAGGTATCGGTTGAAATCCTAGACCAGCAAGTGAAGAAGCTAAGGAACAAGGAAGTTGCATCCGTGAAGGTAATTTTGAGAAACCAAAAAGTTGAGGGTGCTACAGAGGAAGCAGAAGCAGACATGATGAAGTGCTATTCACATCTATTCCACTCCATGTAACCCTACATTATTAAAACATCCTTCCAAAACCTCAAATTCCATGAATTTTACTTTTTCATGATGTATATCTTTGTTTTGATGTTTATGAACTGTTTTAAGACATGTTTTAAGTATGAAATCTGAAATTTTTGAGAGATGATGTTTGGCTTGCATTCTTGCATGCATACTAGGCTATTAGTTGCTAGTTTACTCTTTAGAGCCTGCCTATAAGTACATCCAAAAATGAATGTTCCTAAAGGAGAGATATTGTAACGACTCCCAGTTTAGGAGACCTGGGTACAGAAAAGATGGCCTAAAAAAGTCCTAGAGTCTGGTTTACAAAGCAACTTATGGTCCGCAGGTTGATGTACGGCCCGTAGGTTTCATCCTTAAACATAGAACTTTAGGAAGGGGAAAAGTTTCCAATTGTGGGGTAACCTAAGGACAAAATGACAACCCATAAATGGTTTCGTTAATAGGAACCCAGATATGAAGAAAATTTGGAGTTTTCAAGAAAGTGACTTACGAGTTATCGAATAACCTATTGAATGGGTTACAACCCATGTGACTCTTTCATGGGTAAGACCAAGCACGTGAAGAAAAATGGTTAAGTCTGGAAGGATGCTACGGGTCGATCCACGGCCAATAAGATGTTTCACAGCTTGTACTGATGCTTCGTGGTTTTCAATCCAGCAAAGTTAGTTTTTAGGATTTAAAATGTGTTATCAGAACAAGGGACTTATGGCCCATGGACCGACTTACGGCCCATAATTGGGGTCTCGTAGGTCGATCCTGACAGTTTTAATGAGGGGCAATTTTGTCATTTCTGTCCTTTCTATTCCTACACTAAGTCCTTTGGGGGACAGGAAAGGGACCCTATAACAGGCCTTAACCCCTAATTTCCTTATTCATTCTCCCATTCTTTACTCTCAAAATTTCTAAGGCTAAAAGAGGCTCTCAAGAACAAGCTAGAGCAAGGCTAGAGTTCCAAGATTCTTCCCAATCCTACAAGTTCATTTCGCTCAAGTTCTCCAAGGTGTTTGAGTCGATTTCTAGGCATCCTTTCACCCATAAAGTTCCCTATTAAGTATTTTACCTTTTCATTAAGTTCCTCAATTTAATGTACATGCTTATGATGATTTCATGATATTTATGTTAGTCTATGATAAATATGAAGTTAGCAATATCTTGTTAGCTAAATATATGCATATTTGAAGAATGAAGTTCATCGCATGATGATTTTCGATATGATTAAGGTTGGGCATTTTGATGTTCCCTTTAAAAGAAATTTTCTATGACATATGAGATTTATGATTGTTCCACGATAAAACTAAGCCCACCTAGTTTTCAAATAAAAATTTTTATGACTCATTATTATGATTACTCCATTAATTAAGCATTTCAATTTTAAGTTTATCAAAGATATGAGTATGATGTTAATTCACCTAAAAGATGTTTAAGAAAGGTCCCCAAGATGAAAGGACAATTCACACTTGGTGGTTCCTAAGTTCGATCTACTCCTGTGATTGCTACTTATGATTCTAATTTAAACTTTAAGAATTTCATGGGATGACTTAGCATCGAATGTGACCTTGTGATGAGGTTCAGTAACGGAACCTTAGAAGCAGCCCTTTGTCACATTAAATATATGCCACCATGGGAGCCCTTGTACGCTAGGATAGTGGATCCACATAAGCTATTTATGCTATTATAATGCATGCTAGGGTTGACAGAGCTCCACCCAGCAAGTGCTCTCCTCGTGCCAACAATCGGAGTTATGTTGAATTCTATGTAGCAGCTCACACGATCTTATATGTCGGTTAAGGTTCATGCCCACAAGCTTATTATTTGATGCTATGTTTCATCTTTATGTGCTTTCTTAGGCATTGCATCATATTGATCTTGAGTTATATTCCTTGTGCATGTTTAAGCTTGTTTATGTATATTATATATATATATATATATATATACATACATATAACCTTATATGTTGTGTTGAATAATGATGGCATTACGATTTCATTCATGTATTGTATCGCACATTTATATCAAATTCAAATGTACTAACGCATATTTTGCCTCATGAATTAACTATGTATGGATAGGTACCTCCAGTAGCACGAGGCTAGTTTTTGGCGTCCAAGCTAGTAGCTTTGTTGTGGTGATCCCTTATTTTGGGACTCATCCACTCTTTCATCTATCTTATATCTTTGCTTTGCTTAAGACAATGTGTTTGTAGCCCTTTTGAGGCTTTTACTTTCTATTTTCCCTTATTATAGATTCCGTTCTATTTGATGGAGATCGACCGATACCGGTCCCATCTGTTTATGATGTTGTTTGTATGCATATGGACCGATGTGCTCCAAAATACAACACTTTTGATGCTTAAAACATAGAATTTTATGTGTTCTCAATGCAATGTTAGATGGTTTTATGTGTTTTTATGTTATAATTGAAGGACTCCAGGTTTGGCCTTGATTTTTGGAAAAAAGTATAGAAGTTGTTGATTTTGATATAGTATGAGACCCTTTACGAACCGTGGAGTAGGTTTCATGGACAATTCCAGTAAGGGGATGATTATCTGAAGTTGATTCTGTTAACATGCAGGTGGGTCATTGATTGGTTTACCACTCGTAGAACATGGTTCGTGCCCTGATGATCGGATATGAGGGACTTTCTAAAGATTTATCAGACAAAACCCTCTACGGGTAGTAAACCATTTTACAGGACATAGAGGGGTAACATTGAGTCGAAGTCCAATTTTCCAGCAGTAGTGTATGAGACTCCAATTATGGGCGGTGGAAATGCAATACGGCTCGTAACCTTTTCGTGAGACGTGTCAACCCACCTATCCTTTTGTGTTTATGACTTGTATTTTAAATACTATAAATAGGTTTTTAAGGTTATTTTACACATAGTACATAGAGAACTTGACAATTAGAGAGGAAAATAGTGACATAACATTCGAGAGTTTTGAGAAACACTTATACTTTGATTTGATTTTTAATGTTGTGATTCCCTGTGAAGTTGGAATGCTTATTCTTAACTCAATTATTTAAGTGCTCTATTATGTTATTCCAATTTAGAAGTCATACATCTTTATAAATCATGAGTAGCTCAATCCATAGCTAGGGTTATGGGAAGCATGAAGAACTAACAAGGTAAAAGTGGATAATTTATAATTCTTAGAAAGTGTGCATGCATGTTGATGTGCTGTCAAATTACAGCACATTTGATAACTAAAACATAGAATTTTGTGTGTTATTAATGCGATTTTGATGATTTTTGTGTGTTTTTGTGTTTGTTTTTTAAGGAAATACATGTTAGCTAAATTTTGGGAAAAGTTGCAGATTTTGCTGATTTTTAGGACCTATGGGACCCTCTACGAGTCGTACTCCAGTCTACGAGTCTAGAGGTGGTTTCGTATGTACTTTCAATGTTCAAAAGAAAATTCTAAAAGTTTTAAGTTCAACTATACAAGCCTCAGGTACGAGTCGTAGTCTCTTCTACGGGTCATAAAGGGTGGCATCGTAGCAAGTTCCACTATTAATCAAGATTGGACGAAGAAACGCAAATGTAGAGTACGAGAAGGCAATATGAGTCATAGACTAGACTATGACTCGTAAAGCTGTATCATAGTAGTGAAGTCCAAAATGCAAGATGCTGACCATGAAAGATCGATTATGGTTTGTAAGACACACTACGAGTCGTAACTGTGAGTCGTAGCAGATGCCGACCAATTTTTAATTTAGGGATTCATTTGTAAATACTATAGATAGTATATTTTAGGTTTCTAGCAAAAGTTTTTACAGATTTCGAGGGAATACACAAAGGGAGACTTATAGAGCATGAAAGTTTAGAGTATCTTTTTGCATTTATCCTTGGAGACTCAATTTTGGAGATTAGATTCACTTGTGTATTCATTACATCTTTCAAGCTTGTAATTCTAAATACAAAGTCGGTTTTATTGTTCTCAAATCTCTTTGGGTAAGTGATCAACTATGTCTTCCATATTCATTGTTTATTTGTTTGCCCAAGCTATAAGTAGCTAAACCCATAACTTGGGGTTATGGGACCATGATAATCTAACTTAGAAAACTCGAATTGTTTCCACTTCTTGAATTTGGTATTTGCATATATTAGCCATTTTCTGTCATTTTGCATGTTTTTTAATGGTAGCCAACATTAAACCCCGCCTAGTGTCATGATCCTGATCCTGGTAGTAATGAATAGGAAAAGGGAATAGTTAACAGATTTCGATGATGTGTTCTCATCTAATCAACCAAACTCAGCCAAGGAGAGGTTTATTAGGACAATGGGTAATGGTTTCTTTAGCACGCTATGGAGACCGGCCAAGCCCTATAGTGAAATTTGACCTTCACCTTCAGAAGAGGGCTGGAAGAACTTAAATTACCGTCCTACATGCAATATCCTAATTGAGAGTTGTGTTATCGGGGTATATTAAGTTAGTGAATCATAGGGAACATAATTACCCAAGTTGCTCTCCAATTTCACTGTTTCTCATTTATTAGTTTAGTTTAATTTTCGAGAAATCATTGTAAACCCCCCCTCCTTTTTAGAGAATCAAGTAGTTGACGTTTGAATTGATTATTGGGGAACCAAGTTGCTAAAGTATCGTATTCCCTGTAAGATTTGATCCTAGACTTGGTTAGGTTTTTCTACATCGACAATTGCTTTGACCTTAAAATAGAGGCATATATTTAGCATTCACCAAGAAAAATGGTGTCGTTGCCAGGAAATACGACGATGCTTTGATTTAGTTTCACTAGTAGTTTAATTCAAGTGTTAATTTCTTAGTTCTTTTGTATTTTACTTTTGTTTTTGTTTTTGTTGTTTTAGTTTCTTTGCAAGGTATACTAGGTGTGTATGCCCAATACATGGAGCCAAGGCATCCCCTTAGCTCCAATTAATTTAGAGATCCAACGTGTTGCAAGGAGAATGGCTCAAGCGAATGCTAATGCCGTGGTGAATGAAGCTATGAATCAGAATGATGATATTGAATATAGAAATGATAATCCACCACTATTAGAGAATAGGCCACAACTGCAGGATTTCAATGAGAATGTCTATGGATGGAACCAATATCGATTAAATCCTATGGCCATGGACATTACTGGAGCTATAGTGTTTCCACCTTTACCGGCCGACACTAAGTTCATGGTGTCAAGTGGATTGCTCAAGATGCTTCAGAATCGTGGTTTGTTCATGGTTCTACCTTCCGAGGATCCTCATAGCCATTTTCATAAGGTAGTTTTGTGTGCAAGAGGGTGATGGGGACACAAAATCTTTCTATAGAAGTTATCGGGTTACGTGTGTTCCCTCTATCTCTTACCGATAATGTTGTAGTTTGGCTATCAGAACTCTCACAAATCTCAATCACCAGTTGGGCAGGCTTGCAAAGAGCCTTTTTGGAAAGATACTTTCCAAGGTCAAAGGAGCTCAAATTGAAATATCAAATTAACAATTTTGAGTAATTATTGGGTGATTCCATTGGCACAACATGGGAAAGATTTACTAAGTGCTTAAGAAGTGTTCTGGACCATAAGATCGTGGATGATGCCTTAGTGGAGATTTTCTATTGGGCTCTTGACGAGAATAGTCAAGCTTGTGCAAATACAATCATGCGAGGCATGTTCTTAGATCAACCGTTCACAAGGATAGCAGAGAGAATGGAGCAAGTAGTCAAGACCAACAAAGCATGGGGCAAAGGGAGAGAGCTTCTACAAGGAGTTCATGTGCAGTGAATGTTAGTTCAGAGAAAGCTAAGATCAACGAGGAAATCACGCAACAACTTGCACAACTCCGCACGAGTATGGACTTGCTGGTTAAACAAAATCAAGAAAAAGTTCATGCAGTAGTCCACCAACCTCCTAGACCACCCATATATGAGGTGCATTATTATGATGAGGATGCTTGCTTTGTTAATAACCAAGCGGTGGGTTTTTGGAATAATGCCTAAGGGTCCAATTTGGACTATTGGCGTCAAGGTTCCGGAAACCAAGGTCAGAACTACAACTGAGAGTGTGCTTATAGAGATAACTGTGGAGGTTATTTTGAGAGAGATATGGTTCCAGAAACTGAGTAGGTAGAAGAGATGGATAAAGGAATGGTCCTTATGTACCACCCCATAATGGTGATGTCGGGGCTAGTAATTCAAAGGATTGAAGAGATGTTTGACCAACTGATGTAAATGGATGAAAAACAAGATAAGAATTTAAACGGGATGAAGTCCGACATCTCAAATATCAATCAGAAAATAGAGTCTCATTTGGTGGCCATGAAGCAATTAGAACAATGATTTGGTCGAGTGTCTACCAATTAAATAAACACCAAAAAGGTACATTGCAAAGCATTATATTTTAAAACATGAAAAATGATGGGCATTTTATGGCAGTCATGACTAGGGGAGGTAAGAGTACCATTGATCCTCCAATGCCGGTAGTTGCGGATGATGTTCATGAAGAGATAATTGAGGAGAAGGTTGTGAATGAAAGAGAAGGCAACAAGGATGGGGTACATAGTGAAGTTGCTAAGGTGCCAGAGAAGAGTTAGATCATCCCAAGGCCTCCTTCTCCCTTTCCACAAAGACTCGAGAAAAAGAAAGAGGATGGTAAATTCAAACATTTTCTCTCCATGTTGAAGCAATTGTCTATCAACATTCCTCTAATTGAAGCATTGGAGAAAATGCCTGGTTATGCTAAATATATGAAGGATTTGGTAACTAAAGAGAGCACGGTGAGCCAAGAGCTTTCGCAAGAGTGCGAACATTGTAGTTCCATCAGCACCAAATCTTTAAACTAGAAAAGGGAACATCCTGGTGCATAGCGATGTAGAGTTTGCAAGGGCGCTGTGTGAGTTGGGAGCAAGTATCAATTTAATACCTCTTACAGTGCTTAAAAAGCTTGTTTTGTTGTCCTCCTCTTATGAGAATGAGGTTATTAATAGCGGATAGAACAATCAAAAATTGGAGGGAATACTTTATGATGTGTTAGTGAAAGTGGATAAGTTCATATTTCCATCTAATTTTGTAATTCTTCATTGTAAACTTGATTTTGAAGTCCCTATTATCTTGGGAAGACAATTTCTGGCCATAGGAAGAGCTTTGATGGATATGGATTCCAGTCAACACAGGTTTAGGGTGAATGATGAAAAAGTGGTTTTTGACATTTGCCAATCTATGAAGCATCCTAATGAACTAAAAAGTAACGTTTGGGTTGTTGAGGAATTTTGAGCATTTAAGATGGCTAAGTCATGTTGCAACATTAAATCTGGCACTACTTGGGAGGCAACCTAAGAGATTTTGATGTTTTACTTGTTTTTAAGTTCATTTTCATTTTTTTGATTCTTAGGTAGTGTTATGATAGTGTGTTGATTGTTATTTTTAAACATTGGACTTGTTGTATTTTAGGATAATGGTGTGTTTTGAGAAGAACGTGCAGGTGTTGAACAAAATGGAAAAATTGTAGAGATTTGCATCTGAAGCAATCTCTATGACCAACCGTACGAGTTGTATTACACTTACGACTCGTGGTGCTGTCTCGTAAAGAGTTACAGTGATCACGTGAAGTCGCCAACTTTATGACTGATAGTCGTAAATGGGGTTCGTACTATCCAGGTATGTTTTGAAATTTTTCCAAGTATGAAGTAGTCTACAAGACCAAGATCTACGGGCCATAGACCAAGCTACGACCCATAGTTGGGGTTTCGTAGACCGGACCTGGTGAATTTTAACCGCGACCAAGTAATGTATAAATAGGGGACAAAATTATTTTGATCTCAATTTTTACCCTAATTACCACACAATTACCCCAATCTTTTTCCGCATTTTACTTTTGATCATTTTTTGGCGCTCTAACCCCATTTCCGGCAAGTAATTTTGGCAGCTAGGGTTTTGGGCATCACCCTTGTCATTTTGACTTCTTCAGTTCATCCAATCACATGGTATGTTTCTTGGTTTAGTTTAACTCCAAAATTGGTTTTGCTATGAATGGTTTGAAGGAGTATGGAGATTGAAATACATACCAAAGCATGACATTCCCATTTGATTTGAAATTGAGAAGAAGGAACTAGAGTTGTTTTGAGTGTAATTAATTGTGTTAGCCCTAAGTTGAATGATTTGTTTGTGTTAGTATAGCTGGATGATCATGCTATCATGTTCTTTGTTGATCAAATAGGTGTTATTGGGATATGAATGTTCAGTAATTTGCAGAGTAATGGGAACATGATAGTGTTTGGGGTATGGTGAAGTAGCTGGAATCATTGGTTGAAATATTCTTGTTGTGGTCGTTAAACTATTTCCCTAAATGACTGAGTACATGTTTGAATGATTATTTTGTATTATTTGAGAATGGTGCAACGAGTATATGTTTGGATGAGTTGCGAAAGATTGACTTGATTGAGTATTCATTGTTATTCTTTGTTGCTTTGAAATGATGTTTCGGGACTGGGTTATATGATTCTAATGTGGGTAGTTGCATCACCTGCTTCAATGCTGTTAGGGATATTTTTAAATTGTTTGTAGGGTCTGTGTGGTGAGTTGAGGTGTTTCAAGTACCTGTTGCTTCCTGCTATGGGAGTCTTCTATGACTCATAGATAAGTTTACGAGTTGTAATTGCCTCTCGTAGGAGTGACATTGACTTTGAATTCCTTTGTACTCATCATACAAGACCCACCTACGGTTCGTAGAGGAATCTACGAACCGTATTTGGGTTTCGTGGACCCTGCCTATCCTACTTTGGTCCCTGGCACCTCATACAAAACTAGACTACGACCTGTAGCCATGGCTATGAGTCATAACTGTGTCTCATATGTAGTTCCAGTGTTTAACATTGTCAGGTACCCCTCGTTTACGAGACCACAGTACAACTCATAATCCTGACAAGAAGTCATACTCGGCTCTCATAACAGCTTATTGCAACAAATCCAAGTTACTTTTTTTTTGTTTTGTTATTGTCTTTCATTTGTTGATTGTTTGGGGCTAATTATGACTTGCTTATAATTGTTTTTAGATATCATGGTCCCTAAAGGTAAGCTTGCACCAATTAAATCCTTCAAGAGGAAACTTATTGATGAGCCTATGCATACTGAGCACTGGGATGATAATCAGACTCAGTTGAGTGGGTCACTTGAGGCTCTTGATGTTCGTCCTAACCTAGAGGCTGAGGTGCCTCAGACGAGGGCTACTGCAAGAGCTGCTCAAACTCAGGTTAGAGAAGATACTCCCTCACAGTCTGATGAGGAGGGCAGTGGTGATGAGTCTAAGTAGGGTACCCCACATATGACTCCTTCAGGCACGGAGTGTAGTTCCAAAGAGGCCTCCCAGGTTAGAGGAGATGCCCAGTCCTCGGTTTCCCCATCTACATCTTGAACACTAGATCCTAAAACACAGAAGTGGGGTGTCGAGGGCATGAAGACCATATTTGATGAGGGCTTAGATCAAAAAGGGCAAGGGAAGACCGTACGGTTGTTTTGTAAGGAGCCCAAATTGATTGATACTCGATTAAGCCATGTCCCAAGACTTGAGTACGCTATACAACGACATGGGCTCAGGAGATTGACGACTAAGCTTGATCGTTATTCTCCTGTCATGGTGTGGGAATTTTATCTAGCTTATGCAGTATCCATACTTCATGTTCTTCCCAAAGGGAAGAAACTTCTCGAGCAGCCTAGATTGAGAGAGGTGTTAGTGTGAGGACAACGGGTTAATATGTTGGAGAAGATGATTCGTCGTGTACTATTTGGTCCTACGTACCGAGCACCAAGGTCTACAGCTAAGTTTGATCATAGATTGAGACAGATTAAGGTAGTTATGATTGTAAAGAATTTGGTATATAGGACAAAGTTATTGTAATAAGTTGTTGGATAGATTGCAGAACGTGGTCCAGAGCCTGCCTGGGTCACTTCATATACAAAGCTTATTGTGAAGGCTTCCCTCTTCTTCCCTACAAGTTTTGGTGCTGCATTGTCAAATCACGCATCTGACCAATTTTCATAGATAATGTGCTTAGATTGGAGTGAGCGTTTTTTGTAGCCAGCATCTTAGCTGGCTATGAAATTGATTGGGCATGACTTATAGCTAAGCAAATTCTTGAGTTAGCGCTTAGGAGGACTACATGCTTACCATTCCCGATTTTGATCTATAGACTCTGCCTAGTATCAAAGGTGGAGTTATCACTTCATATAGATCCTCTAGTTGCGGCCCTCTACACTATAGATCCCAGCCTGATTAAGGCTGATGAGAACCAAGTGGCACTTCGGGGGCACAGCCTCCTCCCATGCCCGAGCCATTTATTTCAGATCCACAGGTTGAGGGTTCGATGACTGCTCCAACCGTTACTCCATATGTTGCTACTAATGATAGACCCCAGCAGCCTGAGGTAGTTTACATTGAGCTGGGTCCCATTTCAGCTGCACCTACACCAGAGGCATCTACATCACAAGTTTCTACACCGGCCATGGTTCACGTGTTCACGATTGCTTTTCAGGCCATGGCGCAGATCTTATCATGTCCTAAGGCTCAGTTGTCTCAACTCATACAGCAGATTAGGCTGTGCATCTGGCAAACAGTTGAGGACTCGGAGGCTCGGTGCAAGGCATTCACCATTTCCCTAATTGACGAGTGTATTGCTGCAGTGGATGCTCGTGCTGACGCATTTGAGGACTGCGTATAGAAGAGACTAGCCAAGGCCTGACCATCAGGATTGTCAGTCTTTCATAAGGAGCTAGCAAAGTTTAACGCTAACTTGAGTTCTTCATTAGCTGGTCCAATTACAGTTCCCGAGTCTACACCTTTAGAGGAGCCACTATTTGATCTTTTTGCTCCGTAGGATCACGCACAACCTTCCCGCAGGAAGAGACCCCTTATGGAGGGTGATGATACAGAGGAGCGGCAGGTGCATCAGAAGACCTCCAAGATTGATGAGGAAGAGGCAGAGGATTAGCTAGGGTGAGTCTTGAGCGAATCGAGAGAAGAAGAAGAGCGGAGACAAGCCTAAGAGAAAGATAGATTGATAGGTATTGGCTCATCCAGTGCGGCTGCAGTGCAGACTACCGCCCGGAGGGAGATTATCAAAGGCAACCAGAGTCTGGTGCTTAGGCACGAATATGTGTTTGTTCTTTTGACCCCTCGTATTTATTTTGATTTTGATATTGTACATTGAGGAACACGTACATTTCTTTCGATGGGGTGTGGGTAGCTATGGACTAGGTAAAGTCTAAGTAGCTTTTAGTCGATACTACCCTAAATTTTGAACTCAATGTTTTCTTGCTTGTGCTCTTTTTCTTCATGGATATTTGATTTTTATTGAATTGATATGTGTAGGATGTCTTAGATAATATTTGTTGTTTATAATATAGTTGAACTTATGGCATATATCTTGTTTTTGATATTGTATGCAATATTCTGAAAATTAGTACCCATCAACATTTTTGAGTAGTTGTTATATTGCAACCATGTATGCTTGAATGATTTGGTGATATTTGTTCTGATTAAGTGAGGGCAATGTGATACATGAAGCATGATCCGTGAGTTTTTGTTGGCTATGTCAATGTCATGTGTGTGTGAGTTGATTTTTTTATGTTCTTGTATTGTGTGTTAATTCAGAACTTGCCCTGTTGCTTTAAGTTGGACTGGAGATTATATGGACTAGGAAGGGATTTTAGGCCCTTGTTCTTTAACTTAGTCCACTTTGACATAAATGACCAACCAAATGAGAAATTCATCCTTTGTTCCAAATATTCGAGCCTCACATGTACCATTTCTTTCTTAACACCTAATTAGCCTAGCCTTGTCTAGTGAAATACCTTGAGATTGGCCTTGATCTATCCTTGACAATTGTGAACCTTGATTTAGGCAAAAAGCCTAAGTTGACGGTGGCTACCAAAATTGGCCCTAGTTTGGGGAATAGATATTGTGCACTTCAATATAGGCTAAAAGCATAAGTTGAGAGTGGCTAGTACATGGATAAACTAGTAAAAATAAAGCGGTGAGTTGGAAATAGAAAGAAAAAGAGGAAAATCATGTATCGAGTGAAAGAAATAGAAAATTTTTTCTTAGATTGAGTTGAACAAGCAAAATGATGTGTGAAAATGAGGCAAAAGCTAAAACCGAGAAGAAAATACCCGAAAAAAGCTTGAATATGAAGAAGAAAGGAAGAATAAGGTGGAAATGATTGAGTGTCAAGGTGAAAGTGTCAAAAAGCGTGGTTCAAGGTTGGCCTTTAGTCACTTAATGCCCAAAATGTCATACTAAAGCCCCATGAGCCTACGTTACAAGCTTATAAAGTCCTAAAGTGATCATAGCCCAATTAGTCGAAAGTCCCGATCATGAGTATACAGGCAAGCCTATGGTATTTGTCATCATGCATGAATGTTATTTGTGAGAGGGAGTATTCTTGCACAGTCCCATGGTTAATTCCTGAAATCTTCATTAAGTGCTAAAAGGGAATTCTTTCTTGTGCGAACATTTGCATTGTCAACATATTACTTGTTCAGTGATAGTGGATTGTTGATATTTCTTTACTTGTCATAGTTATGTTTTCAAATGTATCAATCTGAGTTGATGATCTTATTTTTAAAAAGCTAATATGGGTACCTATGTTGGATTTGAGTATGGTATATGCCATTGGGTTGATTTCTATGTGTTGATTTATTATCTATTTAAATTGAGTCATCGCTTGAGGACAAGAAACAATGCTAAGTTGAGGGTGTTGATGTGCTATCAAAAGACAGCACATTTGATGCCTAAAACTTAGGATTTTGTGTGTTCTTAATGCAACTTCTATGGTTTTTATGTGTTTGTTTTTGTATGAAATACAAGTTGACTCAATTTTAGGAAAAGTTGGAGATTTTGCTGACTTTTAGGACCTACAGGACCCTCTACGAGTTCTAGTCTAGTCTACATATCGTAGAGGTGATCTCGTATGTACTTCCAGTGTTCAAAAGCAAAGTCTAAAGTTTGAAGTTCAGCTATACGAGCCCCAGGTATGAGTCGTAGTCCCTTCTACGGGTCATAAAGGGTGGCATTGTAGCACGTTCCATTGTTGATCAAGATTGGACCAAGAAATGCAAATGTGGACAATGAGAAGGCGATACGAGTTGTAGACTAGACTACAACTTGTAGAGATGTATCTTAGCAGTGAAGTCGAAAATGCGAGATCCTGACCACGAAAGCCGGATTACTGCTCATAGGGCACACTACGAGTCATCACTGTGAATCGTAGCAGACGCCGACCAATTTTTCTAATTAATTTAGGGACTCATTTGTAAATAGTATATTTTAGGTTTTTAGCAGAAGTTTTTACAGATTTTGAGGGAGTTCGCACAGAGAGACTTAGAGAGCACGAAAGTTTGGAGTAATTTTTAGGATTTATCTTTGGAGACTCAATTTTGGAGATTAGATTAACTTGTTAATTCACATCTTTCAAGCTGAGATTCTATATACAAAATGGGTTTTATTTGTCTTCATTCTCTTTGGGCAAGTGATGAACTATGTCTTTCATATTCATTGTTTATTTGTTTGCCCAAACTATGAGTAGCTAAACCCACAACTTGGGGTTGTGGGAACCATGAGAATCTAACTTAGAAAACCCGGACTATTTTCCCTTCTTGAGTTGGGTATTTGCATGTACTAGCCATTTCCCTTTATTTTGCATATTTCTTAATGGTGGACAACATTAAACCCTACCCAGTGTCGTGATCCTGATCCAGGTAGTGATGAATAGGAAAAGGGAATGGTTAACAGAATTTGATGATGTGTTCTCTTCTAATCAACCGAACTCGGCCAAGGAGAGGTTGACTAGGACAATGGATAATGGTTAGTTTGGCATGCTATGGAGACCAACCAAGCCCCATAGTGAAATTCGACCTTCACCTTCATATGAGAGTTAGAAGAATTTAAATTAACGTCCTGAATGCAATGTCGTAATCGAGAGTTGTGTTATCCGGGTATATTAAGTTAATGAATCATGGTGAATACAATTACCCAAGTTTCTCTCCAATTTGATTGTTTCTCCATTTTATTTCTTTAGTTTAATTTTCTACAAATCATTGCAACCCCTCCCCCCTCCCTCTTTTAGACAATCAAGTAGTTGATATTTTAATTGATTATTGGCGAACCAAGTTGCTAAAGTACCGTATTCCCCATGGGATTCGACCCTAACCTTTGTTAGATTTTTTTTACTTTGATGATCATTTTGACCTTGAAATAGCGGCATATCTTGAGCGTTCATCACAGGTATTAATTAATTCCCTTAGCTTTGTATGTTTTCTAATGGTGGCCAAAATTAGAACTCACCTAGTGTTATTGAGAGGACCAAGTAGTAATAAAGAGGAAAAAAGATAAATTAACAGGATTCGATTGATGTGTTCTCGTCTAATCAACTGAACTGCACCAAGGGGAGATTGTTCTGGGACTAATAGGTAAGGTTAGTAATGCACACTACGGAGATGGGCCAAGTCATGTAGTGAAATTCATCTCTCCCCAAGACCAAAGGGTTTGGTGAACTTAACTTACCGTTCTGCATGCTACACACTAGAAAAGAATTAGGTTATCGGGTGATACTATGTTAGGAAATCATTGGGAACACAATACGCTAGTTTCTCTACATATTTATTTCACTCCTATGTTAGTTAGGTTTACTTTTAATGTATTATTCCAAACCCCCCTCTTGCAGAAATATGTTAATCACTCAAATTGCATTAATTGAATTCTCTTAAGTCTACGTATTCCCTTGGGTTTGACCCTAAACTTTGTTAGATTCTATTTCTTGACAAAGACCATTTTATCCTAAAAAAGGAGGTGTAACTTGGACGACATCAAGATTTTGGTGTTGTTGCTGGGGAATATGGCTAGACTTGGTTAATTCATGGCGATTTGGGTATTAATCCTTATTTCCCACATTTTACGTTCTTTGTTATTTTTGTTTCCCTACAGGGTGTAAGTGTAGTGTATAACCAACATGCAAAGTTGAGTCAGACCCTTGACTCCGTTTGACCTAGAGATCCACAGAACGTTGAGGAGAATGGCCCAAGATAATGCCAACAACGCGGCCAATGTAGCTCAGAATAGGAATGACAATGAGAATGCTAATCATGAGAACCCACCTCCCCTTAAGGATATTGCTCCATAGCCACAGGATTTTGATGCCAATGTTTATTAGTGGAATCAATACAAGCTAAATTCTATGGCTATGGAGGTAACTGGAGCTATTGTGTTGCCACCACTACCGGATGACACAAAGTTCATTGTCTAGAATGGGTTTCTTCAAATGCTGCAGAACCGTAGGCTATTTATGGGCTTACCATCAAAGGATCCTCGACAGATAGTAAAACCTTAAAACGCTCTCTACGAAACCTTAATACCGCCGTTCCAATAGCCGCTCCGGCTGGTGGCCAGCCTCCTCTTGGGGTTGGTCAACCTGCCATGTCATATGCAAGTCTCTTAAAACAACCCATGCCAAATATTAAGCCATTGCTGCTAAAGCCTATTTCATAGGGAGAATAGTCAACTGAGCCCTTGAAATTGTAGTCGATTGTATTCTGGCCCCTTCTACTTAACTCTTTGCCATCTAAACCCCTCTACCCATATCAAACCCTACCTTTTAAACCCAAATTTAGACATGGCATCCTAGTTGGTAGATGCAAGTTAGGAGCGTGTGAAATACACTCCGTTGGAGCATGAAACACTACTAACTGTGAAAATTAAGTCTTTTAAGAACCCCATATTCTTCTTCTGCTCGACATTCTCTTGAAATCACCATTGGATGGAAAATTTCTTCTTCTTTTTCTCCTTCTTCACGAGCTTTTTTGCTCTATTAAATTTTCATTTTTTATTATTTTCTCTTCTCTTGTCTTCTCTTTCCTAGTTGCGCATTATCATTTCTTCACTTTGTTGGTTTTCACCATGACAATTTGTTGTTGCTACTGCGGACTTCATACTAAACTTAGGATGTCAAGGACACCATGTAATCTTGGAGGAATGGTTTGGGTTTGTCCAAACTATACCTCTGTTAACGGTTGTGGATTCTTTCGATGGGATGACGCTAATGATACAACAAGCCAAAAACAATATCACATTAACAACACTGTAATGGCTTCCGAACAAGGAAGGCAAAGTAGACAGGGGAGACAAAGGCATGACAGATCAAGCATTAGTGTTGATGTCACTGTTATTGTCATTGTTGGGATTTGGTTTTTATCTTTTGTTTTTCAGATGTATTAATCCATTTGTATCTTTAATGTTAATGATAATGAATATCAGTTTCCAAAACACTAATCTTCAGGTTAATCTTAGGTTTACAATGCCTTCTAATAAACTGAGAATTTAGAGACAACTTCATAAGCATAAAATAAGAATAATGTCTTATAATCACTTAGAATTAATACATAACTTAATAAGCAAAAATTAAGGAAAATTGAGTTTTTGCTACTGAGAATTCAACACAACTTCATAAACAAAACCCAAGTGTTCAGTAACAACTTAACAATTTGGATCAATTGTGTTCAGCAACAACCCAGTTAGGATTAATTGACAATGAAGTTACACCAAAAAATAGTTAGGATCAAGTCATTAAACTAGACATAGACAAATCTATTGTGTGTCTTGAGTGGTTGGTATGAATTGAGTGTCTTTGTGGCTTCAGTGCTTGTAGATGAGCTTGATCTTCTGTAACTCCCTTATTGTAGTTGCCTTCTAGTAACTGTATCTCTTCCCTTCCACTGTAGATCATTGGGTTTGTAACCAAGATCAATGTTTGAAAGAACTGAGCTAGTCATTGTAGGACTATGGAAGACTCAGATAAATTACCAAATTAAACATCAATATATGTAAGACTATATATAACAACCACTAAATGATAAGCACATACCCTTTCTATTACACTGCCACTTGATCCAAATAGCACACCAAAACCAACTTCTTTTACCTTATTTTTCCTTGGTCTCTTATATCCAAGGGTTGCACCACCTCTCAAAGCTGTTATACTCTTCTTTTTTTGTCCAGTAGAAGTTAATTATTGAATACCTAATGTAACACTTTTAGAGCACACACTAGCTGAGGCAATTGCATTTGCATATGCTGCTGAGGCAGGTGCACTTGGACCTACTGCTTAGCAAGTGCTTTTGGACTTGCTACTGAGGAAAGTGCACTTATACCTACTACTGGTGCATTTATAGCTGATTGAGTAGATGCTCCAGCACTTTCACAAGTCCCAGCAGTTGAATTTCCACCAACGAAATCATTTTTCTACAAGCATATGTTAAAGTCACAAGCATAATTAACAAGAGTAGAATTCAGTAACTTAGAGTAGAATTCAGTAATGGAAGTCAGTAACTTATAAGAGTAGAGTTAGTAAATTACCAAAGTTGGACATCCTTTATTGTTATGTCCAAAAGTCTTGCGTAGAGAACATTTCATCTTTCTTCCCTTTCTTATGGCCTTTACAAACTTCTTCTTATCAGGTTCATCATTGTTTTTCCTCCTATTTTTACTTGGTCTTCCTGGGATGGGAGTAATTTCAGGTGGCTCAATGGTTGATCTTGAGCTTTTTGGCCACACCTTGATGTTTGTCATTGGTTGAATAAACTTATTATAAGCCTTCAAGTATGTTTCCTTCTTATACAAGTCTTCAACAAATGACTCAACAGCCCAATCCTTAAAATGAATTGCAGTAACTGCATGAGTACAAGGAATTCCCTTCAACTGTCATGACCTATAACTACAGACCTTCTTTATGCTATCAACAACATGTTTATATGGTGGATCATGAATCTCATAACCAACATAACCATTAAAATTCACCTCACATTTGGCTGCATATTCAGTATTTTCTCTAAGAATTTCCATAGCCATTGGTGATACATCAGTAACCCATTTTTTAGAAAACTCTCTCATTTGATTCGTTATTTCCATAACTTCGACTCTAATTTCCTCTAGCATGATGATGATTGATTTGAATCTAGCACCTAAAATCCAACTAGTGAATGTCACACACATGTTGTTCTCACACACATGTTGTTCTCAACCACACCACACTTGCTATGTTCCTTAAAAAATGCTCTACACCATGCTTCTTTATTATAATTTAGCATATCTTCCACAATACCTTGTCCTTACAGATTCATTTAGTCAAGTTTTTCTTGTAACAATACCTCAAATGATGCCCTGGCAACCTACAAGAATTTTGTTCTCCTTTTTTCAAAGGGGTGGGCACAAATACCGAAAAACTAATAAACAATATCAAACCAAACTAATTCGGTTCTTAGGTATCAGCTCTTTGGTTCTTCGATTCGACGTCGGTGTTATTGTCAGGACCCAAGCCTAGGGCCTAGACATGACACGGCATAAGGGGTACCCGAAGGGACCGCAAGCAAGCCTCTTAGAATATCATTACACATGCTTTATGAGGCTTGCTTGGGGTCCCTTCGGGTTCCCCTTGTGTCATGTCACGTCTAGGCCCTTGGCTTGGGTTGTGACATCGATAGATTGGAGAAGGGTTCTATGACTGTGTCCCAGCATGAAGCATGGTTCGTTAAGTTGTCCCGCTATGCCATGTGTAATATTCCCATGGAGTTTGAATGGATTTGCCGATTTATGAAGGGGTTCGCAAGTTATCTCTTAGAGGTCATAACCTCTCTTATGTTATATGGTGGTTCCTTTCAGAGCATTGTTGACCATGCTAGGATGATAGAGGACATTAGACAATGCACGACAAGGTAGTGGTAAAAGATCCTGCCATCAGGGCCAGTTTGGAAGTTATGCACCCAAATATTAATATTCTCAAAGGTAGGACACTCAGGTTTAGCAGGGAAGACCAGTTCATGCAGTCATTCCTGGTATGGGTAGTACAACCAGGCCCAAATCTAGCCATACTATTTATGATGGTTCCTCCTATCCAGGGATGCATAGTGGTTCTTTAGGTAATCCTCTCAGAGTTTTGGTCCTAGAGGTCGTTATGTATATGAAGACTTTGGCCACAAGGCCAAGGATTGCCCCATGCATGCTCCTGTTTCTTTTCCATGAGGGACACAAACTACTTGGTCTACATTAATCCCAACAACTATAGGTTCTTCACAAAGTACGAGGGGTAGCACTAGAGGTGGTGCTCGTAGTGGATCGCAAGTTAGTAGTGAGCGTCATGTATGCTGTGTTGTTCTAGTTTGAATAGAGGTGGAGGCATCTGTTGTTGTGATTATAGCTATAGTTCCAGTTTTCCATCGTTCAGCTTTAGTACTATTTGACTTTGGGTCCACCTATTTGTATGTATCGAGTTATTTTGCTAATGATATTAATGTTATGTCTGAGCCCCTTGATGTGCCTATTCGTGTTTTTACACCGATAGGTGAATCCTTAGCGGTGGATAGGGTATATCAGGGTTGTATAGTGGTAATCTCAGGTAGGGAGAACAAGCCAATTTGATCCTCCTAGACATGTTAGACTTTGATGTTATTTTGGGAATGGATTTGTTGTCCCCTTATCATACGATCATTGATTGTTATGCTAAGACTGTGACCTTAGTGTATTGGGGTTTACCTCAGTTAGTATAGACAGGCACTCCTAGCTCTTATCCTAAGGGGGTGATTTCCTATGTTCATGCTCAGTGTATGATGAAGCATGTGTGTTTATCTTATTTGGCTCATGTACACAATATTTCTAAGGAGTCATCTTCTTTAGAGACCACGAGGGTAGTGAGGGAGTTCATGGATGTGTTTCCTACTAACTTACCAGGTGTTCCCCCAAATTGCAATATTGATTTTTCCATCGATTTGGAACCGGGTACTAAGCCTATATCCATTTCTCTTTATCGGATGGCTCCCACAGAATTAAAGGAATTGAAGGAGCAATTAGAAGATTTGTTAAAGAAGGTATTTATTCGGCCTAGTGTGTCTCCTTGGGGTGCACCGGTGTTGTTTGTGAAGAAGAAGGATAGTACTATGAGAATGTGTATTGACTATCGTCAGTTATTCTTTGTCCCATATTGATGACTTGTTTGTTTAGCTTCAGGGTGCCTCAGTGTTATCCAAAATTGATTTAAGGTCACAGTATCATCAGTTGAAGGTTCAAAAGTCATACATTCCAAAGACTGCTTTTAGAACTCGATATGGGCACTATGAGTTTGTAGTTACATCATTTGGGTTGACTAATGCCCCCGCCGCTTTTATGGAATTGATGAACCAAGTGTTCATACCTTACCCGGATTCCTTTGTAATTTTATTCATTGACGACATCTTGGTATATTCCAAGAGTGAGCCAGACCACGTCCGTTACTTGAGGACTATGCTCTAGAGATTACGTGAGGAGAAACTGTATGCTAAATTCTCCAAATGTGAATTTTAGCTTGAGTTTGTGGCTTTCTTAGGTCATGTAGTTACTAAGGATGGTATTATGGTCACTCTGGCAAAGTTTCAATGGTTCGTGATTAGGTGAGACCCACTTCAGTGACTAAGATTCGGACTTTCATTGGACTAGCAGGTTATTATCATCGATTGGGTTCTCTTGATCTTGGAAGAGGCTGATTGTGCTAAGAATTCCATTCACTTGGGTGTGGAAAAAATGTTTCATGACCTAAAGCAACATTATTGGTGGTGTGGAATTAAAAGGGACATTATAGAGTTTGTGGCTAAGTGTTTGAATTGCCAGCAGGTTAAGTCTAAGCATTAAAAGCCAGGAGGTTCGATGTAGAGGATGCCCATTCCAGAGTGGAAGTGGGAGCATATTACCATGGATTTTGTCATTGGATCACCCGTGACATTGGGTAAGTTTGACTCAATTTGGATGTTTGTAGATAGGATTACCAAATCGGATCACTTCATCCCAGTAAGGACTAGCCACAGCACGGAGCAGCTAGCTAGGATCCATGTACGTGAGATTGTTAGATTGCATGGGGTGCCTATCTCTATTGTATCGGATCGAGATTTGGTGTTCACCTCCTATTTTTAGAAGGCACTAAAACATGGTTTAGATACTCGGTTAGACATGAGCTCAGCATTTCATCCCCAGACCAATGGCTAGTCCGAGTAGACTATCCAGGTGTTTGAGGACATGCTTAGGGCCTGTGTGATTGATTTTGGTGCCCGGTGGGATCAACATTTGCCCTTAGCAGAGTTTGCTTATAATAACAGTTATCACTCCAGTATTCAAATGGCACCAATTGAGGCACTATACGGACGTAGGTGCTGGTCGCTTATTGGGTGGTTTGACTCAGTCACCGTTGATGCTTTAGGCACTAATTTTCTCAGAGATGCTATGGAGTGGGTACGCCTGATCCAAAGTCAATTGTTGACAACTCAGAGTCGGCAAAAGAGCTATGCTGACAGAAGAGTTCGTCACTTGGAATTTATGGTAGGCGATCATGTGTAGTTGAAGATATCACCCATGAAAGGTGTGATGAGATTCAAAAAGAAGGGTATTGGCCCGTTTGAGATTTTGAGAAGAGTAGGTGAGGTGGCTTATGAGTTGGATTTGCCACCTAGATTGTCAATCGTCCATCCAATATTCCATATATCCATGCTTCGATTAATACATTCCAGACGAGTCCCATGTTATTTCTCATGGTATTGTAGAGTTAGGTCCAAGTTTAACGTATGACGAGGAGCCAATAGCCATTATAGATAGACAGGTTTGTAGACTTAGGACTAAAAAGATTGCTTCAGTTAAGATTCAATGGCGCCATCGGCCTATAGAGAAGGCGACTAGGGAAACAAAGTCCAACATACGTGCTAAATACTCGCATCTCCTCGAAGCTCAGGTACTTTCTTTTACCTTATGTTCGAGGATGAACATAATTTTTAGTGGTGAATAATGTAATGACCTGTTAGGTCATTTAGATGACTTCTTAGTTTATCAAATATCCTCCTCATAAATTCTAAATGGGTATCATTTGACTCCTTGTGACGTGTACATTTCATTCTTGACAGAGGAACTTTTTGCTTAAGATTATAAGACACTGTACTTTGTTTTCTGGAAAACATTTTAAATTGCAGAGAATCATATTCTATCCCTAACTTTTTTTCTCATTCAAAAGTGCAACTTGCTGCATCGTATGGTCATTTGAAAATTTCTTAAAAGAAGATGAAAAGTAAGTAGACTACACCTTGTCTCACAATTATGCAAGTGAGTGCACTATGGCTTGTCACCACTTTCTTTTTCCCCTTAAATACTTTGATTTTAGTACTAAGGCATTAAGGAGAAAGGAAATTTGGGGTGGCGTCGACAGAGGAGAATTTTGTGTTCAACGACTATATACAAACCATTTATGCAGTTTTGATATTGAGGTAGGTTTTGATATCCTTCTTTAAGATTGGGATTGAGTTATTGAATATCCTTATGTTATAATCTATGGGATGAGATTGTATCATGTGTGGGATTAAAAAATATTCTTATTGTGAATGCTAGTGCGAGGGATTTAATTATCTATGTCGTAGAATTATCAAACTACATAAACATTTATTTAATCCACCATACTCCACTTTCTGTTATTTAATTTTCTGAGAAGATTCACAGATTTAAAATTTTCAATAACAACAATATTAATACTCTAAAGAAAATGATACAAGATAAATTGCAACTCCTATTTTTATATAGTGATGATAATAAAGAAAAAAGGCTTATTATTTAATCATTTCTTTAAAATGATTATCTTTTAATATGAACGTGAAGTTTGATAAACAAACATGTTCTTTTATAATCTTGAGTTATTGTTGGGACATAAATTGTTAACCATGGAATATATACTGTTAACCATGAGTTTAGATATAGTATTTATATAGAACAATTATTTATCCAATTTTAATAAAAATTTTAATAGATCATATAATCATTTATATGTTCATTTACTTATATAGTAGATGATTTAGTGTATAAAGTTTTAGCTTATGCACAACAGATCAAATCATCGGTTCTTATTAGTATAAAGTTTTTCATTCACAATCAAAGATGGAAATTGGACAAGCCATCAGTATGATTGTAGCGCAAGATTATATATAATTTATTTTGATTATGGGAACAGTATAGTTCCAACGTCTTGTGCTAATGCATATTGTATGTATTGAACGGGAACGAGTAGAGATAGTTGTTTTAGACTGACTAATAAAAACATATTCTCTAAACTGTTAAATGTACTTATATTCTCAATCTTGATATAACTATTATGATTTGTATATATGATTTATCGTTTTGATTTATTAAAAGGTGAGATTCTGAAGATAAGTCAATATGCCTGGTAGATTGGATGATAATAATATATATATTGGGAATAATAAGTTAGTTGACAAAATTCGTGTCTCGATATAGAGATTGATGATGCCCTTTGAGAAGCTTATAAGTTCTCATCGTGTCAAACCTTGCAAGTGGATTTATGAATCCAACACCTGAAATAAGTTAAACGGTGGTCTAAAGGAAATTAATCTTTAAATTAAATTTGTCAGTAATTTAATTTATTGATTAGTATCTGTAATCTTAACATGTGAAATTACATAAGTCTTTAATGGGGAATTTCGAAATATAAATAAAGGAGTGCAATTACGAATTTTTAGTGGAATAATTTGTAATCTATTATGGTAAGAATAATTTCAAATTAATTATTTGAATTATTTCCATAATAGAGAGCCTCAGTAATTAGTTCCATGGTCCCTATAGTGCCCATCTTTAAATAGAACTCAGAATCATATTTCTAATAAAAGAACACATTAGTTTGTTGTTTTTCAAGAAAAGTTAGTTTCTTCTTCATTTTGGATTTGGAAAGGTACTCTATAAATAAGGATTTTCTAACCTAGAAAAAAGGGGATTTGGATGAAAGGGAATAAGGTTTTCTATACAATACTTGCCCACCCAAGTATTGAGAGAGTTGCCAACCCAAGTATTGAGAGAGTTCGGATGTGAACTTTGGATCACTGCAGAACACCGCAGAACTGCAGTCTGACCGTGGATTCACTTGAAGATATATTCCCACACTTCAAGAGGTATTTATCTAATTAAATTTCATAAAGTTTATATGTTCTAGAATGATTATTTGTCTTCTAACATAAACGTATGTGTTATCTATTATTCATGTAAATAGTACGATCCATATATGCTTTCGCTGTGCATATGGCTTTCTAACAATTGGCATCAAGAGCCTGCTCAAATCTAA